>JAWPHD010004637.1:0-182384 GCA_037043455.1 Cyrtodaria siliqua
TATTTTGACAAGTCTAATCAGTGTTAAGTGAAATGTAGCTCTTACCTCCGCCTCCACCTCCGCCAGAAGCTTGTCCCAATAACGCCCGGAGAGCTAAAAGAATAGATCATCAAATTAAATTTACATTGGTTCAAAATAAAATGTGAAGTTGTTGTTTTTATGTAAAGCGTTTTTCCGCATTGACGTTATTACAAATCTATGGTCGTTGATAAAGAGTAAAAGAACGTTTATCGTTTTGAATTGATTCATGCAGGTAATTACGTGTACACTACAATGTAAACATATACATGTACATGTATAAACAGATAAATTTGACAATCGGCTAACCTATGTGTCGCTTTGTAGTTATGTTCAAACAACACATTGTAATCCAAAACAAGGATATATACGATTCGTAAAACTCCATGTCAGATAAGAAATACACCAAGAACATGCAATCAGTTATGTTGTGCGAGATCCAACCCTGGTTGGAACTTTCAATCCTAAAAAGCGAGTCTACGGTCCGTGGTATTGGCGATATTCATGTCGTGCCCACCAGCTATTGATCCGACACAATATAGAACTCTCTAAGTATTCTATTTCTCAAATATATACATTTATTTGAAGTATTGACGATATGCGTCTATAAAGAGTTAAAAAAATGTTTACGTCTGGTTTGTAATAATATCTACTTACGATTAGAAGAACCGCCTCCGCTACCTGCAAAACAAGAGGATATATTTGTTTACTCATACTCATGTCCTGTAGCAAAAATGAGATATAGGGTCCTATAGAAACAACAGCGTCCGAACGCAATGGCATCGTATCTGCACTGTACTGTAAACAACGACTTGATAATACAATGAAAGAGACAAAAAAATAACAGAAAGGGTGGTGAAGACAGGGTTACCGACTTGGAACGGTCAGTAGGCAATAAGACCTACTGGTTGGCTTGAATCGATTTTATATGCGCACAATCCTCGCTATTATCCTGTCTTCAGCGCCCAAATAGACAAGACAGTGTAAACAAAACTACATCCCATCAAAAGGAATCTCTAACAATAAAATCAACATCCAGAGAAACTAACTAAAGAAACACATACAAAATAATAAACATCTTTTTTTAACCTCTTTTTTTAACCTTTTTTTAAAAGCAAGTGGAATTCCACTCATATAGAAGATAAGGGTAAACATAAAAGTCGAACAGGAAATGGGGCATTTAAGGACCACAGTCAATAAAATTCACGCATAAAACAAACAATAATAACAAAGATGACTAAAAGGCAAGGTATGACATCACAAACATAAAACGGGTTGACGATAGGACTACCGCCCTACCGTTCAAAGGGCAAACGTGTATGCCTTTTAAACCAAAATAAGTACATGCGTTATGTAATGAAGGATACCTGCGGTAGTTACATCAATTGGCCAGGAAGTGTGCTTCCACAAAACGCATCCAACCAAATCCAAACATTTTAAATATAGTGTATGTTTAACCCTTAATCCGCTAAACACGATTATAATAGCCTTTGCGTCCATTGTAAACCGAGATCAGCCAGCGAGTAAATTTCCATATGGACCGAAGCACCATACATTAATTGTTAAATACTGCATATAGAACCACCCACGGCGGAACGCAGATCACAGTTATTTTACTTCCAAACAGATTCCTTTTTAATATGGCCAGGAATCATCCAGAAAACGCCTCCATGTGACATAAGAAACAATGGAAAGTCAACAAACGCAATGTTCCCTAACCGTGTATCGAGCCCCCAACCTTTCGGATATCGTGTAAGCACATGCATAACAAGACCACCACGTTCTGATCTAAGGAAAGTAATCCAAACATGTATGAAACTTACCTCCTCCTAGAAGAGCTGCCAAATTTGGCTGTCCACCTTGGCCACCGCCACCCATACCTTGCATCATCATTGCTGTAAATATAATGTAATGTTTTCTAACAAGTATTTACTATGCTTTTTGTTTATTAAAACCCATATAGCCATGTACACTTTGTTATTTGGAGTTCTAAAATTCTTGTTTGTCAAATTCAGATTATAAACAAAGAAGTTATAACCATTTGAAGTTGTTTTTCTAATACGGATACCAGAAGTGTCCATTTTGAGAACTATGACGTCAAATAATACATCATTTTATTGTGAAATAATGCACGTGTCTTAATTGAGTAATAATAAAAATATCAAATTGGAAAATAATGAATGTATCAAATTGGAAAATAATGAATGTATCAAATTGGAAAATAATGAGTGTATCTTACTGGGAAATATTGAATGTATCTTATTGGGAAATAATGAATGTATCTTACTGGGAAATATTGAATGTATCTTATTGGGAAATAATGAATGTATACAATTGGTAAATAATGAATGTGTCAAACTGGAAAATAATGATTGTATCTTACTGGGAAATATTGAATGTATCTTATTGGGAAATAATGATTGTATCTTACTGGGAAATATTGAATGTATCTTATTGGGAAATAATGAATGTATCTTACTGGGAAATAATGAATGTATACAAATGGTAAATAATGAATGTATCAAATTGGGAAATAATGTTTGTATCATATTGGAAACTCCTACTTACACATCAGCAGAGGGTTGGACATCATTCCGCCTGAAAGTATAGTATAAGAGTGAATACATAGGAATTATATGGAAAGGCTGATTTCAGGTAAATACTAATATTAATCAAGAGAGAAGAGACACAGAAAGACAGACAGGCATGCAGAGAGACAGACAGACAGGGAGAGAAAGAGACAGGGAGAGAGAGAGAACCATTATCGTTCAATAAATTCGTGGGCAACCCATACTTGTTCTCCTATACCTATACATATAAGTTGATTCCCTTTATTCAAACTAGTAAGCAATCAAATATATTGTTTGTCTTTTTAAATAGACGCCTAAAGGCTTGTAATTAACGAAACACTTTTAAAACTACCATTATTCAAGCAATCAATATCCGAAATATTTTTAAAGTAATATTTGTCCAGTAATGAATCACACATGTTTTTAAATGTGACAATCGACTAACATTAGCATAGCATACATTTAATATTTCAATTAATCACATGCTTAAATGTTTTCACATCTAAAGATGAAACACTCTAGGCAATTTAAGTAATGCAAAAAGTGCATGCATAAGAAAAACATAAGTATAAAACATTATGTTGCATATATTAACGTGTGCAACGTCGGCAAGAGTACATAACTATACTGGTCTGCCTCCACAAAAAAATAGACTGTCATATATAACCTTACCTGTGTTGAAAATGATGTAAACACCATACAAATAAATAAAACCTATTGTATCTTAGTTTTGTTCACGTCATGTGACACCCCACGTGATACTTACTTGGTCCCTCACCCGGCTCAGGTGCTTCACCAGAGAGTGGATTGGTTGCTCCTGCTCTACCTCCGGCTATCACTGAAATATGTTACATATGTTTAAATGCGTGTGCTCAATGTTTTATCACGTGTAAATGGCATTAGTGCATGTTGTGGGAGCGTACACACATGTAAATAGACTCGTTAGATGTGTATATGCTTTATTTAATAGAAACTATTCTAGAAAGCGCATGCGATGTTATGTTAATGCGACGTATGCATATCTATGACTTTTACATTTGTTTCATCTCTTCGCATATATATACGCAAGCCCGATTTAAGAAACACCTAAAAGAAGAGAAAACTTGGTTATTTTAATATTATGGAATTTTTATTATTATTAATTGATTTCAATAATATGTTTTCCATACTTATTACTTTAATTAAAACCTCAATCACTTATGTCGATTTACTACGATTATAATGTAAACAAAGCAAATCATGAACTTTTCCCCAAAACAGGAATACCATGAAGAGAGATCTCCCTGTCATCAATTTGTAATACCCTTTAATACTTTAGGACCGTCTCTCTTTGTTATGTTTAGATGTTATATTCTAGGTTACGCAACATAGTTAATTAAGCATTTTAAGCCAGATTTCATTCAAAAGCTATGGAATTCAAATTTAAACCTGAACATGGTGCACCAAAGTTTCATTGATGAGACATTTTTATCTTGAATTGGGACATTTGTAAATTGATTGTTTTACAAAACGCCTGATGTATCCGCCCCCACCTCCCCCAATTTAACTGTAGTTCCCAATTGAAGTTTCGACTGAGACAGAATGATGGATTGCAAAGATATTTTCAATGTCCGACAGGAATAATATTCATCAAATGACTAGTGCCTAAGTATCAGACTCAGATCTTGGAGTTTGACTCTAACAATAAAGTTGTATTCGTCAAAAAATCGAATCTGTCTTTTCAGGCTATATATTAGAGTCAGAGTTCATTATTTTGAGTCTACTTTCACATACATATTAATATATAGATATGAAACTTTTCCTTCTATCTCCATATTGATATTCATTTAAAAGATTCATAATGAATATCAAAATGGGATTATAATAATTGTTTTTTTATTTTATTTTCAACGTAAGAAGTTGTATAAAAAGCTGGTAAAAGATACAAATTTCTTCAAGATACAAATGTTTAAAGTTGGGCAACATTTTGTGAAATTTTCTCACTGTCCCACGTAACATTCAGGTAAATTCCATAGTGTCCAATCTGTTTGTTATTAGGTCTGTGCTCCTACCAAGCGTTTTCAAGATCTCAGATTTGAGTCTGATTCTCAGCCTCTACCATATTGATGAATATTAATCGATCCATGTCTAAATATGAATAAAGCACAAATAATGCGACCTCAGGACTAGACATATACCATGGACATACCCATTGTTACCGACGATGACTCACTAACAGTGCAATATGGGCAAGCTCCAAACAAGTCAATGTACCAGACACACATAAAACACATTACACTAGTTTCCTGTGTGCGCATTACGTACACCGCAATATCTATTTTTAGAAGCAGTAATTGTTTCAACTATTATGTGTAACATGAATATATTAACCAGTCCATATATTTTACATGAATCTGTCGAACAGAATATATGCAAACACATTTGACATTTACTAGTTTACTGATATACAAAGAATGGTAAAATAATGGTTTTGCTTTGCGTCTTAGGGATATGTCTCCTGTTGCAGAACCCTATTGAGGGATAACATAAAGTGGATATAAACAGAACTCCGGAGTTTTGAACAATTTTATATAAAACAAAAATAGTTTGCATCTTTTTCTAAGTAGTGTGTGTTCTGAGCAATGAACATACACTCAATCAATAGGTAAATTGCTTAATAATGAACTAGATATGACAATTTATCAGTTCGCGTTTTTATTATGTTTTACGTTATTATGAAGGTGTTAAGATGCTCACTGTAAGTTTAATGTAAACATATTAATGCACTTTGAGTTCCATTTAATATAAAATGAAGTATACATATATGTCAAAGGTTAATGACATTTAAGTATATGTCAAAGGTTTGCTTAACTAACCCAATATATCTTAAAAGTTTAGTTAATCGAGACAAACACCAAAAGCAACTTTCCATTTATTTTACCACGCTTTAAAGAGACTGATGGCACTCTTGAGTTTTTAAATAGTTTTTAACCAGGGTGTCATAATACGTCTACATAACAATAATTTATCATTTATGTAGCATGTTTAGTAATTTAAAAAATAAACATGAAAGGGATAAGATCTATATTGAATTTTATTTTTTAAATCCCGAATATTTAAATATAAGTGGTCGAAAGTCGCTGTTCTACTTTTTACATTACCAGTCAATACTGTGTTTCTGCCCATGCCGTTTTTCTCTCGATAATAAATGGACTACAATCCTTATAAAGTAATATATACTTAAAAGTACAATAATATAAATACTTCAAGATTGCCACTTGTCCATTTAGTATAAAAGAATCGTAAACATGTCACGTAAACATGTCACGTAAACATGTCACGTTTTTTGCCTTATACAGTTACAGGTCATTTCTACTTCTTACTATTAGGCAACCGGGTCTGTATTACTGTAATTTGAATGTACATGATTATTGACTATATAAAGAGGAACAGCAGTGATTTGTCTCCCATGATAGCTCTCCCTAAACAACCTGGTCTTGATCATCTTCGACGCTTGATTGTAAATACAAACGTCTTGCAGAAACAAATTTGAAACCGGAAGCGCTTGACCGTATATATTTCTGACCATCCGCATTTAGTTCGTCGATATAATGGTGAAGTTTCCCTCTTTGTTGATGTTTTAATTTAGTGCCTTTCTACCATTCTGTATATCTTCGATAGTAAGTGCATCTGTATCAGCCAATCAGAAACGATACCAGAATCTCGGCAAGACTCAAACTTTTTAATATGAATAAGGCACTGCCTCATGGCGAGCGTCGGTTTAAGTAAATAAAATGGTTGCATTGTGTAATATTACTCATACTGTAATACCTTATAACATAGGGATTTTCTAAACCCAACTCAATTGCTCCGTTCTAAAGGACACACAAAAAACGCAACCCACTACTATTCACATACAAACTTTGCTATCATCACATAAAAAAACTAATTCAACAAATTATTTAAGCATAACTATTCGAAATCGAAATGGGGATCTAGACATTATACTTTATTACTTCCAAATCAAATCGAGGAGCGCTGTGGTCTAGTGGTAGAGCGTTGGACCCATGATGTAAAGGTCGTGAGTTCGATTCCCGCCATTGCGTTGTGTCCCTGAGCAAGACACTTTATCTGCATTGCTTAGTACTGGTTCTACCCAGGAAGATATCGAGAGTGATTCAAATACGTTCATAGAGCTTTCGTTACAATCGATGTAAAATTAATAAGTTTAAACTAAATCAAACCAAGCACTGCAGTGTGATTTCCATTGTAATGTTGGCAGGGCTTTTACCCACTAAAAAGTGTGAAGACTCCCGACCCTAGCCTGGTCATTTTGGTGGAGAAAAAAATGCGCGAAAACTGCCTAATTTGTGAAGAAAGTATTGAATACATGCATTGTTTTTGTGGGAGCAGGATAAAATGAAACATTTTAGATAAACTTTCTTCTATGAACATATCCAGAACAAAACAATATTGAACAATTTAAGTGGTGGAAATGCCAAAATAAATAAAATAATAATAAAAAAATAATTAATAATAATAATTGTGAAGCAAATCGGTCACAATTGTCAAAAAAATGACTTAAATAGTGAGTAAGTGTCAGGTGAACTTGAATAAGCATGATCAGTATAATTATGTATGCATACTTTTTTTATGAGACTTCTCAGGATGATCCAATCTATTCCTATTTCCTAAATGTAAATGCCTTCACTTAGCAGCAATGATCAGGTAGGAAGGAGTAGGAATGAATTGTTTCATGTGATACTGAATGTTGCGTTGTAAACCTTATCGCCTCTCACCGCTGCAGGTTCGAATCCCACTGGGAGCTCGACTTGTGAGGATGTGTCGATCCTTACGGATGGCGGGAGGTGTATAGTACTGGTTCTATAGTACTGGTTCTACCCAGGGCGAGTGGGTGGTCTGCCTCCACCACCCAAAAATCCACCGTCATATATAGGGGGTCCCAAAGGGGTTTTGCGTGAAAACGTGATTGGGGTGTTTTTAAAAACGTGAAACGTGAAACAATATTTTTGCGTGACTGCGTGAAAATTATATCAGCGTGATCCGTGATTTTGGTCTTGGTAAAACGTGATCGCTTGATATGGTGACGTGAAACGTGAATGTTTTGTCCTTTTCAATCTTTTTAGTGTCCCTCCTCCTCCCCCGAGTCTCCCTCGAGAGCTGAACTTTCGTACTTGCACGAACATCTGGCACGGGGAATCCCCGGGGACACTACAATCAGCCGAGTCGTGTATCAGATACAGTATAGACAGTATAGACTGGTAGTATGCCGACAGTTTCACTGACATAGCTCACTACATTACAAGTAGCTCATTCACATTTAACGTTAAATGTGAAAGTTCTGCTATTTTCACGTGAAGACGTGATCCTTGTTTTTATTTTACGTGATCACGTGAACACCCCCTTCCCCCCCCCCCCCCCCTTTAAGACCCACTATATAACCGTACATGTGTTGAAAAACCCACTATATAACCGTACATGTTTTGAAAATGATGTAAAACACCATACAAACAAACAAACAAATCATTGATGATGTGTCATTTGAACTAATCAGTTCGTTTAATACCTTGTTCCCAAGTTACCACTCTCTACATACCCTCTTGAAATTAAAATTGCATCGAACGTCACTGACTGACGTAATCAGCATTGAAAATTGTCATAATGGTGACGTACAATTACGTCTACAGTACAGTAGGTGCCAAAGAACAAAAAAGGTTTACGTTTGTGCTTTCAAGTAAAAGAAAGGATATTTCACTTACCGCCTTTGGTTTCGCATAAACAATTTAAGGATAAAAAGGTAGGCGAATAATTATTATTGCATATAAATATTGTTTCAGGTGAATTTTTATATTAATAAGTGTAATTGAGACTTAAATGGCGCAGTGGGTCGTTAAATACAATTTGAACAAAAAGCAATTACACAGTTCACACAATCTCAGACATTTAGTACTATTAGGTAGGATGGTCAGCGCTTAGCCAGCTTTCTTAGTCCTTTTGTCATATTGTATTTTCAATGAAATTGGAATGCTTTCAAGTATGTAGATCTAATATAAAAAAAAATAGATCTAGTAAAACTAACTTACATATTGACGCAATCACTTTTATTTAAACATAATCAAGCATTAATTCGTTGATTTTGTTGTTGCTGGACAGTGGCAAGCGTCGTTTTAAGTTAATAGACAAGAGCGATTAAATAATGTGTGCAATACTCATACTGTTATGCCTTACAGTGTACATCAGTGGAGTTTTCTAAACTCAGTGCAAAATCAAAACATCTGCTCGAGTGCTTCTACATCAAATTTGATTCATATTTTGGATTGTTTTTACATTTGTTGGTGTTTCTAAATGAATCATTTTAACTTATACTTTTACTGCAATCAAAGACTGGTTATAGTTTTGCCCTTCACAAAGGTAGTACCTAGTACTGTGAGTGTAATGCCAGTGATGGTTCTTGATTGGAAAATAAAAGTTATTCTATTCTATTCTATTTTAAGCCAGAGAACCAGGCTATTATATTCTATCATTATTTTTTTAAATAATAAATATTGACGCATTCACTTTTATTTAAACGTAAGCAATCATTAAATCGTGGATTTTGTTGTTTTTGAACAAATTAGATTGTAAAAAATAAATAAAATAAATATGTTGAATCAGGGAGTAAGTACAATTATATACTTACTCACTGGTTGAATGAGTCAGCGAAAACACTGAATAGAATAGAATCGAAAACAAACTTAAATTACATGTATGTTATATTCAATGCACAAGACCTCGCTTCGCTCGGTGAAATTAGCTGTATAACGTCGCTTCGCTCGATTTAATCTCGGTGTAATTAGCTTTAATTTTCCTCTGATTAACACCTCGCTCCGCTCGGCGTTCATGTGAGGTAATAACGACGTGCTAGAAATACGATTCACCTGCACGGTGCACCGTTTTACTTGCACGATGCAACTTTACGGGCAGGTAACTCTAGCGGTTTGACGAAGATTTTTATTGCCTTAGTATGGCAATTTCAGAAAATCAACAACGCGTTAACCGTAAGGCGAGCTTACGCTCGCGATTAGAAGAACTGTTCTAGACGTTTGTCTTGAAAACAAGCAAGCGTCGTAGATGATCTAGCCTATAAACAACCCGGTCCAACCGTTTGGTCCACCTCCGTTTTTATCATTGTTTCGCTATATCAGTATGCATTTCAATAACTCTTTTTCTATTAAAATGTGTCGGAAAGTTGCACAAAATTAAGAAGAATAATACTCTTTTAAATCTGTGTTTAAAAGTTGCAAATATTTAAGAAGAAGAATACCCTTTTAAGTCATTGTTTAAAGTGATATTGTTTGAACTTTTCTATGCAAGAAATAAAATTGAAAATACACACCATCTAATTGCAATACAATGATAAACACAAAGGAGATCAAATAACAGGACCAGGTTAACAACATGAGAGAGTGCTAGAAGGGCGGTAATTTGCAGGTTACTTCTATCTCCCATTATGTTTCACCTGAGTGAAGGAATATTTGATATTCTACGCCTGTAATTCAAATATTGTTGATGGTCGTGGTTTCGGCAATTTCAGACATTGGATATTTACAGAACCGTAGTAAAGTAGTGATAGTAATTCCCAGCGCTTATTTCGGCAAATACTTTTTGCAATAAAGCACATATATGATTTATATTACACGCGAAAATGCTTTTTTCAGTAAAAGAAACAATATTTACTTTTAAAATTCGATTTAGGAATAAGTATTAAGTATTATTTTCTTTTTAATAGCAATAACAACTACGACGTTTTGTATTAAAGTTTTTGTATCAATGTTAAAATATGCGTCAATGCGTAATTATACTGGCGGAATTGTATTTGTCGCTACAAGTATGTACATAATGTATTAATTCACGATTCAAATTATGTCTGAAAACACCAAAAACACTGTTAGAAGCGCCACGAACACTTATAAGGCACAAGTCAAAAGAAAATTGTATTTTCTTACTCTCCGGTAAACGTGTCTTTATAACTGTAATTCAAATTATACATCAATATGTTAACTAAGTATACATCAATATGTAAATTTGTCAAATTATACATCAATATGCTAATTTGTCAAAGTATACATCAATATGCTAATTTGTCATATTACATATTAATATGTTAATTTGACAAACTATACATTAAAATGTTATTTTGTCAAAGTATACATCAATAAGTTAAATTGTCAAATTATTTGTCATATTCTTAATTTGTCAAAGTATACATCAAGATGTTATTTTGTCAAATTATACATTGATATATTAATTTGTCAAAGTATACATCAATATGTTAATTTGTCAAATTATACATTGATATTTTAATTTTTCAAATTATACAGCAATATATCAATTTGTCAAATTATACATCAATATGTTAATTTGTCAAATTATACAACAATATGTTAATTTGTAAAATGGTTAATTTGTCAAATTATACATCAATATGTTAATTTGTAAAATTATACAGCAATATGTTAATTTTTTCAAATATATATCATTATGTTAATTTGTCAAATTATCCATCAATATGTTAATTTGTGTAAAATTAAACATCAATTTGTTAATTTGTCAAATTATACATCATTATGTTAATTCGTCAAATTATACATTAATATTTTAATTTGTCGATTTACAAATCAATATGTTAATTAATTATACATCAATACTTTAATTTATTATACATCAATATGTTAATTTGTCAAATTATACATCAATATGTTAATTTATCACATTATACATTAATATGTTAAATTATCAAATCCTACATCAATATGTTAATTTATTAAATTGTAAATCAATATGTTAATTTGTCAAAGTATTCATCAGTATATTAATTTGTGTAAAACGCAGCATGATGAATACACAGTATATAGAGTTTGATTAACATTGTTGAAGTGATACGGGAAATAATTCACAAGTGAGAAAGGTTCTTGCGATATAGAAACGAGTGCGGTTTTGCACGAGGCACCAATGTGAGAGAATATATATTAATCACATAACTTCAAAAATACCATTTAGCGTACATCTATTAAATGTAGCTGCCTAAATCGAAGTCTTGATCATCTTCGACACTTGATTGTAAATACAAACGTCTTGAACCTTTGTCAAAAAAAAAACTGAAACCGGAAACACGTGTCTGTAAATTGTTTTTTTATTTTAGTATTTTTGACCATCCATCTTTAGTTCGTCGATATAATGATGAAGTTTACCTCTTAGTTTATTTATTAATTTAGTGTCTTTCTGACGTTCTGTATATCTTCGATAGAAGGTGTATCTGTAAACGATACCAGAATCTCGGCAAACTTCAAACTTTTTTTTAAAAGAACTGTTCCAGACGAGCAAGCGTCGTAGATGATCTACACTAATGATGACATCGTTAGTTGTTTCGGTCTTTTTCGTACCACATCGAGTAATCGGAAGTGTCTAATCGATTTCCGTTATCAGGTACTATTTACCGTTACAAAAATCCGCGAGTCAGTGCCAATTGAACACTTAGCTGAACACTAGTGTATTATATAATATATACATACGTAATTGCTTTATTACACTCTCACACCGCATGTTATGTGATAATTAGTGTATTAATATAAGAATGTTCCTGTATAGATTTTATTAATCCAATAGTATAAGTTAAACTGTCAAATAGTAATAAGAGAAACGTGTTAATATATAGTTTTTATCATATACATGCCAGTAAATTAGTGGGTCATAATTGGCACCCTTCAGAGAATACGGTGCCAAATGCGTAGTGAAACACACAGGCAAACATTACCTTATTCTCACAACGTTGCAAATTATAAGCCACTTTATGTATGCAGCTAGTAAAGGAATAAGAGATTAGTTCACTGATGCAGCTTTCTGGATTCTGTGTCCAAACACTCCCCATTACATAGTGCTCAAAATGTCATTGTTTGGTTTCAATGCAAGAGAAAGGTATAAATGAATCTTAAAAGTTTACGTAAAAAAATGAGTGAGATATTGAAAAAGTCCACGTATTATTTGAACAGCCCTCGTATATCGTTGCCTCAGTATATAATAATGTCAATTTGAACCTATCACCCCTATAAATCGCTTTAGTATGACCCAGCTAATAGCAGGGCAGAGTCTATTCTACAAACGAATGGGGTAAAGAGTTTCAATTCAGAAATACTGCATATGGTTTCGTTATAAACTGTTTAAACATAAACATAGCATACCTCTTAACAAACGGGCAACCTGTGGGTTATTTGGGTCAAGTCGTGTAGGGGGTCCTCCTATATCATGATTAGAAAACATGGTTAAATATGTTTAAAACAACAAATAACTTTTCATCAATAAAAGTACATAATTATTACCTAAAACATTGATGTTTTTGCGCAAGGACAAATGTCGGGTTAGTGCAATACACTCATATTGCAGAACACAAGCATTGTTCAGTATCATGTACTATTTCAAACGCTTGGCAAAGCTATGCGAGTATACATATATCAAATGCTTGGCAAGACGAGTGTACATATATTTTAAACGCTTTGCAAAGCTATACAAGTGAGCGTCTTTCAAACGATTGGTAAAGCTATGCGAACGCTTGGCAAAGCTATACGAGCGTACCTAGTTCAAACGCTTGGCAAAGCTATACGAGCGTACCTAGTTCAAACGCTTGGCAAAGCTATACGAGCGTACCTAGTACAAACGCTTGGCAAAGCTATACGAGTGCATGTATTTCATACGCTTGGCAAATCTATGCAAGTGCACATTATTTAGCGGGTGTAGTGCTCGTATATACTGAAACGCGACTCGGGAATTTCCGCTATATATTGTATGTACAATATGCTGCTGTTAATTGAATGGCACAAGGCTTCGTAAGATCTTTCCTTTCTGGAGAAAGACTAAAACAACACGTAACACAGCAAATAGTATTCCAGCAAAGTTTCATTATTTATTGACAGAGTACGCGGATACCAAAATTCTGCAAACTCTTTACGTTAAATACAGTACTGAACTGGCTCAGTTTTTCAGAGAGGAAATTCAACATTTATAAATTTTTTGTTACAACGTGTACTGTGATTAAAAAGTCTACAACATCACAGTTGTGTCCTTTCTCTAACTAACTGCAACTTGTTTTCTACAAAACATCTTGGAATTTCCTTGGAATATATATGGAATTTAGTGTGCAGTATATACACTATATAGCGGAAATTTCCGTGTTGCGCTTCTTTTTCCTTTGAGTATATTTTGGCACTCTGTATACAATTCGCGTAATAAATGTGTTACTAACTTTGCGGTGGTGGTCCACTGCGAGCCCAGGGTGGCATACTATTACCAGCAGGTGGCGTTTCTTGTCCTGATGACAAGAACATAGTAATACATGTTATATTTAGGGTGCTTCTCATTTCGTGGTCCCGCCTTAATTCCATTAAGCGATGGGAAAGCTTATATTAGCCGAATTTTGTAACGGATATTTCGTCAAGAAAACACGTTTAAAAACATATTTTTACTGAAATAATGCGACAACCAGCTTCAGATTACCTATTAAATGTTTAAATTTTACAATATACTAACATTTTAAGCCAAAATTAAGGTTTTATTTCATACCCCAGCCAAGCCCGTTTTCGCTTCTTGGATAAGGGGTCGGATGTGATATGAAAGTTAATACTCGGACCACGTAATGTTATTAGAAAATGAGAATGTCTTGTTTCAAAGACCATCGCTTTGGCAAATTACAATGGGAACAAAGAGGTAATCATATGGGTGACTTAACTACAGCAAATTGTATATAGTTGTATAGGGAAACCCTAATACTGTCAATAACTTAATGATGCCTACAACCGATCAATCTTAAATAACGCCAAATCGATCATGTGGCATATATATACCTTCATAGCAAACATCAGAGACAATGTAACGTCAATGTTTTTTATCAATATGTTCCCATTCAACAAATTGGCAGCAGTCATTTTTATTGGTGCTCTAGCACCGTCAGAGGTATAATGGGTGTTTTCAATGGAATGCTAGGAATGTGACAAACCTAACAGCACAATGCAACACTATGCAACACTACGCTAGAAGAAGTAGTTCGTACTGTAACCATATATGATTACATTGCCACCGCGCCATACTATTCGTTACAGTAGTCTTGGCTTATTTGTATACATTGTAAGTAAGCTATAATAAAATAGGAAAGAGTAATGTCAAACACGAATTCAGTCTAGCACTTTAGCTGCCACTGTCGAAAACATTGATTTGTTTACTACCCGTGTAAATCAAAATCAGTTTGCACATAATGCGAAGGCTGATCAAGGTATGTTCGCAACACAGTAAGAACGTTTCCATAACACTTTATGTATGACATATTACAGGAAGGTTTGAATTTAAATTTTAGCAGACGACATTTGAAATTTGGCAGCGGAATGGTTAATTGTCAATATTGTTATAAAGTGTTTGATGTCAGTCTCATAATACTGAGTATAGTATTGGCATCTCCGGAATGTAAACAAGAACTGGCAAAGCAAACAATTGTTTCATAACATTTGGCTACTGTGCTATCTTGCACACTAGGCGAGATAGCACAGTAGAGGAAGGGATATGTTATAGATTTTCTCAAACTGGGAAATTTCTATAATTCATCACAGAAAATATAATATAAAGCTATATCACTTACGTGGTGGCTGTGCGGGTCCATTACGTGCCCATGGTGGTGGGGGTCCGTTTCTCCTCATATCCCTTGGTGGCCCTCTATTTTCTGAGCCTAGTAACCAGACATTTCCAAATAAATTACGTTTATAAAATTACTCTGATTTCCCTGTAACATTTAACAGTGTGTTAAATGTAAATATAATAGGTATAGAAAACTATCAGGAAGTTAACAGTGTTTTTGTTTACATTGAGAGTTTGTGTCCTTAAATATGAAAGTTTAAACGGGATGTAGTGACACAGCCAAACAATCTCTATTATTGAGAGTTCTGAAAAACTTGGGAAAAGGTGAAAGAATTAACAAAATCGGATGATAAACAAAAACGATATGACCATTTAAAGATTGTTCTAAAATGAATATCAGAGCCGCCATTTTTAGAACTATGACATCATAGTTCCATATTACCATATATGGAATATTGATAAATATCATTTAAAACGAAGAAAATCGCTGCAAATGAATGCATTTTTTACTGGTCATGTAAAGCATTATTGCCATTAAGTATTACATATTTTTCATACAGCTGCTGTCATTTTTTCCCTATATATCAGTAAATTTTCATATTTATAAATATTCCATATATGGTAACTTAGAACCGTGATGTCATAGCTCTCAAAATGGCCGCTTCCATATCCGTTTCAACAGAATCTTTAAATGATCAGATCTCTTGGTTCCGATTTTGATAATTCTTTCACCCTTAGTCAAGTTTTTCAGAACTCTCAATAATAAAGATGGTTTGGCTGTGTCGCTACATTCCCTTTAAGGCTAATAAATATATGCAATTACATGTACACACCCAGAAAATGTGTTACAACATAAACTGAACCATCCGTCTAACGCATATGTCAAAGAGCAAATTTAATAGTATTCTTGCGTATATGTATCTAACATAGTTTATTAAAATTCTCAATAGTGATTGGTTTTAAAGAAGGTGTTACAGTTTCTATCAAGACCTCTGACGTCACCTTTTTCAACCGTTAGTTACTCACTTTAAACCATTTAAAAACATCAGAAGACATGCAAAACAACGTTTACGTTATTTTAAAGCAACGTTAAGTTTAAACAAATTTCAATTGTCAAAAGCAGGATGAAAATGCATATTGTACTGTACACCTCCCGCCATCCGTAAGAATCGACACTTCCTCACTTACAAGTCGAGCTCCAAGTGGGATTCGAACCCGCAGCGGTGAGAGGATAAGATTTACAACGCAACGTCGTTAACCATTCGGTCACATAGACGCAGTAATCTGAGATAATATAAATCCCCTGGAAACATGTTATGTCTTAAATCAAACGCAAGAATTAGGAAGTTATGTAATTTGAAAAATAAAACGTGTACCTGGTGGTGGTGGAATGAACCTTTCTTGCCTCGGTGGAGGTGGTCGGGATTCTGGCCTGCGTGGCTCCGGTGCCTGTCGAACGGGTGGTGCCTGTCGAACGGGTGGTGCCTGACGAACGGGTGGCGTTGGGGCTGATGGTGCACCTCCATTGGCCTTTGACTTGATTATATCTAGATTAAAAAAGTTCATGTTTTAATAAGTTATCAAAATTTTATCTAATTTTATTTCAAAGATTCAGATTATATATATTCATTTGTATATTGACTTAATTCAACTGCTGTGGTTGTTCAGTACAATTCTGGATACATCCTGAGGTGTTTCTAATTATGTTTGTTGTTTTTTAATACATTTTTACAATAACATATACGTGTATCGTTTCCTAATTTCTCTTGATATGGACTTCACTGTTAGAGATTTTCTTTTGATGGGATGTACTTTTATTAAAAAATTTACACTGTCAATTTTAGCGTTTAAGACAGGATAATAGCGAGGTCGTGTACATTTAAAATCGATTTCAGTTAACCAATGGGTCATATTGCCTACTGACCATTCCAAGTCGGCAAACCTGCCTTCAAAACTCTTTGTGTTGTGCAGTGTCATTTTCACTGTATAGTTAATTTGCGCTTTGTTTCTGGTACAGTGCAGAACTACGATGCCATTGCATTTGAGTGCTGTGTTTTCTATAGAGCCATTTTTCTCTTCTTTGTTTTGAATGCATGCATACATTTATGTAACATTGATTTTTATGTATTATTGTTTATTTACGGTGTGACTTTTGGGGTTGGCTCCATGACACCTAAATGTATGATGGGTAAGGGTTAGCGGCATGACCCCTAAATGATGACAAGGAAATAAACGAGCTTCTTTACAGAACTCAAAAATGCTCATGTTTACAAGGCTTGCGGGGATTTACAGTCCCGTTTTATAGGGATGACAATAGAGTAAGAGTGAGTTTTCGTGCTTTCTATGACTTCTTTTAAACCACACGGGGCCTTTTTGCCACTGACCGTTCCAAGACGGTTGCCCTATTGTCAACCATGTTATGTGTTTGAAAGCGCATGCCGTGCTTCTTAGTTATCGTTGTAATATGTTGTTTGTTTCGATGCGTGTTTTTGGTTGACTGTGATCCTTGAATGCTACATTTATCCGTTCGATTTTATATTTACTTCTTTTGGGTTTTCTTACTTCATACTCAGAAGTAGTGTTTCTCAGTTAAGGAAAACTTGACGTGTTTTGAAAAATAGGACTTCCTGAATATGCGAAACAAGCCGTCTCGTGTTGTACATTAATTGTTCCCTTCTCGCCCTCGACCGATGCTAGTATCATCCCTCGTGTTTGGCGCTTGGAATTATGGGGGGAAAAGTAGTCCGGTCAGGTAATTTGCATTTTATAGCTAGGGACCAAAACTCAGGTTTTAGGACTCAATCTAGACACGCCGGACAAAAGCACCAAACTTTCCTCAAATGTGTGTTTTATATTTCTATGTATTTTTAAAAGGGTCCCCAAAGGTTCGTGAATCCCTAAATGTATTAGGATTATATGCACACCGAATTACCGCACCATGGATGAAGTCCTGAAAAATCAGGAGGGCACCTGCCGAATATCAGTGATGAATTTGAAAAATTCGAAATGACGTCAGTATGTAATTGTTTCGTGTTGATAAATAATTATGTAAGCAATTTCTTAAAATGTGCCTATGGATTGCATTTGTAATCGGTGTGCTCATGTGAATACATTTCGTATCCAAACAAAAACATAAAGTCGTATACATACCTACTAACGACTGCAATTGGCTTGGTGATATTCCCTCTGTAAAGTCGAAAATTACATAGCGATTATCTTCAAATTATCGATATGTTCGTGATATGTTCGTGATATGTTCGTGATAATTAAAGGTTAATAAATACTGAAAAAGAGATAGCTTTATTGAGTTAGATAATTCTAAATTAAGACATCCTGAAAGTTTATCTCAAAATATTAAAGCTAACTTTGGGAAATCCTATCAAGTATGTTGGCTATAAATTACTTCGCAACACTTTACAATAAAAAAATATATTTTTTTTTTATAAACCACTATATATTACAGTTCTAATGATATAAACCTTTTTATATACTAATTACATGTTGGATGTAAATGCTGAAAGTCCGTTTGCTGAAACAATACTAATGGGGGAAACCCTTAGCAACTTTCAAAACAACAAAGTTATATTTGAAAGTCTTTGCTTTTTTGCCTGTGATTACATCAGATGGTTCTATATTTTATTGCGAAGTTATGAACATGAAAATCACAGTTGTTTTGCAAAGAAGATTTTTTCATAAAAGATTCGTGCACATATATTAACTTTAAAAAATACCATTTGTTTAAAAGAAAACAACAACTATTGTAAAAAATATTAAACCATAAAGTCTATGTGATCAAAATTGTCATAGCCTGAAAAGTATTCAAAGGAGACTATTTTAACAAGGTTGCATGAACTGACCCAATCTCCACGCAGAGTTATCTTTCCTTGCACTCACTTATATCTCTGCTAATTACTAAATTACAAGATTTTGGTAAAACCTGTTAAATTGGAATATGTTTGCCTGAAACTTATTTGTTTCTTGTGTAAATATAATTTTCAGAATATCTGCAAATTAGATGTTGCAAGATTTGAAATAAAGCATTAAAACAACTTAGTTTTAATCGGGACTATTTTACTACAAAAATAATACGTACTTAGGTCTCCTCAATCGAAACGCATATGTAAACATTTCAAACCGAAGCTCGATAGCAGAAAATTACTAAAAAAAAAAAAAATAATAGAAATAAAAATTTAAAATTATTTAATATAGGTCTATATTTTATCTTTGCAGATCACGCAAAGGGGTTTATTATAAACATCGTCATAACTTGTTTTGAATAATCACGTGACCTAACCGTTCGCCCTACTTCCTTTGACGTTGACAGAGTCAAATGAGGAACGAGTGTACTCTGGGTAGAGATTGGAACTGACCATTCCCCCAACCCCAACCCACCCCCATTGAATTGTTATTGATACTCTACCTAGAAGGTTCTGGAGCTGGGTCAACTTGTCTCCGGACGATGGCTCTGTATGAGGCGCATATGATGGCTCCGGCTTCGTTTGTGTAACAGCTTCATGGGTAATTATAATAACAATTGAAGTAAGACAGCGGTTGTAAAAATAGACTGATTGTGTAAAGTTGTGCTTTACGTATAAGAGTAAACGTTATAGTGATATTGCATAGTTTATATGTTACTATATGATATTGCCTTATTACATATATTTACAGTATCAAATGGTCATATCCCTGTTGAATCTGGTGTTCCGATTTTCATTTACGCTTCATTACGCCATTATATAGCGTCATTACACCAATAGTTGATATTATTACATTATAAGTTTCCACTCTGTAGTGTCACCAGACCATTAGTTTGTGCAATTACAGCAAAGAAACAATATCTCCTATAATAATGCAATCCCGCCATTTCTAAACTAAAAGTAAAGTATAAGGTTCAATAATACATTTTTAAAAATACTGACATCGTTTAAGTTGTATTTTTTGTTTTGCCTATTTAAAGGTGTCAGCTTCTCGTCTATATTTTTCAATATGAACCAGCATAAAGAAAAAAAATTGGTCGACGATATGAGATACACATGCCTTGCCTGCGCAATTATTTTTCTGTAAATGTTATCAATCAGTGACGTCATCAGTGGACGCGAGACAGATTGACGTCATCAGCGGACGCGAGACAGACTGCCGTCATCAGCGGATGTGAGACAGATTGACGTCATCAGCGGACGCGAGATTGAACTACGCCATCAGCGGACGCGAGATAGACTGACGTCATCGGCAAACGCGAGACAGATTCGTACATGTAATAATGGTCTTGAATTTTGCATTTACATCTGTTTCTAAAAAACGAAAAATGTATTAAATACTGTAAGGTAAAGGAACACACGGTAATCCTGATATTTTAATTGAACATAATTTATTACAAATCATCTTTTCAGGAAGGGAAATAATTCAATCCTTAAAGATATTTCAAATTGACAAACTGTATTCTTATTTAACACACATTGTATAAAATAGTGTAGCCAATCATTAATATAAATGGCCGGGGTAATTTTATTTGAAGATAATAAAATGTTAATGTATGCAATTTAAATGTCTAACATACCTAAAGCTCGCCTTGTGTCTCTTTAAATTATGAAAAAGTGTATTACATTTGAATTTCCTTAATAATGGCTTCCGTGAAGCAAGAAACGATACGAGTTCAAAACAAAACGAGCGCGTGTACCTCTTTTGGTAAACACTTGATCACGAGGTACATGCTTACGGCGTGTACCTCTTTTGGTAAACACTTGATCACGAGGTACATGCTTACGTCACATACGATCAGGTTCGAACATTACATTATATCAATATTATGATATAATGACTGTAATGTAACCAACCACACAATATACAGAGAAATAAGTACAGAGAAAGGTATAAGTGGTAAAGGGAGTTTGGAAAGAGGCAACAAATCATTCGGATAGCAGAGAAGAGCAACACAGACTGGGTGTGACGAGCGAGTCCTGTCAAAGAGGTAAAGCGATTCCATATATATATATAATCGGGATATAGGAAAATCACACCCAGTTCTATACTCTCTCTTGGGGTCTTCAAAACAAATTGCAATGTCTACAACTGAATGCAAAAACACACTGTATACCTGTGGGTACCGCAGACTTAGCTTTAGTTTGTGGGACTGGGGCTTCAGTGGGGGCTTTAGTAGTGGCAGGTGTTGCTGTTGTTGTTGTTGCTTTTGTTGTTGTTGTTGTTGGCGTCGTCGTTGTCGGTTTTGGAGTTGTTGTTGTTGTTGTTGTAGTCGTCGGTATTGCTGTTGTCGGTTTCGGAGTTGTAGTAGTTGTTGTTGTTGTTGTTGTTGTCGGTGCTTCAGTTGTTTTTAACGGTATAACGACACTATCATATGGTCCTGTGAGAGAAAAGTCAAAGATGACATTCATTCCACCAACAGGTTTTCCGACGGGAGACCAAATGTGTTTCGTGTCGCTGAATCCCCTTAAGGAATCGAGGGACGCGCGACGACTTGGTCGGGAGTGTACGTTCTTTGGTGGAGGTGGTATGCCCCCTAGGCTTTCATATTCCGTAAAAGCGCCGGTTTGTGAGCTGCGTCTGACTGGTGGTTGGTAAAGTTGTTCATTGGCCATTAGATTAGTAGTAACTTTTCGCGAGCCCTGTGATGTTAGTCCCGGATATCGACTGTTGAGATTATCGGCTGGACGACTTTTCTGAGGAGTTTTCCTCTGAGAAGAAGTTATAGCTGGAACATCTGTATGCCGCATTCTGGGTTGTGAAGGTTCAGGAATGTTGAGATTATCGGCTGGACGACTTTTCGGAGGAGTGATCCTCTGAGAAGAAGTTATAGCTGGAACATCTGTATGCCGCATTCTGGGTTGTGAACGTTCAGGAATGTTGGGGTTAGATTTCACTACGAAGGCTGAAATTCGGTGCGTCGCCGGTGCATCGCTTGGTCTTTTAAACGAAGAACTGGAGACCGACGAAACAGACGATATATATTCCGTTTGAACGACCTTTGGTTGAGCTGGTTCAGTTGGTTGAGCTGGTTGAGCTGGTTCAGTTAGTTGAGCTGCTTGAGCTGGTTCAGTTGGTTTCGATGCTGCCACTGGCGGCGGTGTAGTTAATTCAGGTTGTAAGATGTCGAGCAATTTTGTTCTTAGGTCAGAATGTCTTATAAATTGTGTATTTTGTGTTAGACGTTTATTTGGTGACGTAGGTGTCGGCGGAAATGGTCGTGGAGGCGGCGGTGTAGTTGATTCAGGTTGTAAGATGTTTAGCAATTTTGTTCTCAGGTCTGAAGGTCTTATAAATTGTGTTTTTTGTGTTGGACGTTTATTTGGTGACATAGGTGTCGGCGGAAATGGTCGTGGAGTTGTTGGTGAGACCGCAACATATGGCGTGATTGGTTCCCTGTTCCATTGCTGTACATTGATGTATCGTCGATCGTTCTGCCTAGAATTTGAGGGGGTCAGCGTTCTCTGTGACGGCGGCGCCTGTTGCTTAAAACTTCGCGGAGGAAATAAAGGTGCTGGTACAGGGCCGGGTCGCTGTCTGTCATGTGCTATGAAGTTGGTAAGAAAATCTGCTGGCTGCGGTCTATTCGGTTGATTTACAGAAGTTCGTGTCAACACAGGTGGATGTTGTCTGCGTCCATTTACCTGTGACCATCCTGCCGGTTGTGGCGGTGGGCGGACTGTCGGAGGCGAGCCTTTAGAATATAAAACATACAGTGTGTAAAACTAACAGGAAAAGTACTTAATTCAAATATATAGCCGTATGTTGTATTACAAATACTCAATATATTTTAAACAACTTGCGTTCATTTAATACTAATTTTAATGTGGGTTACTTATCGTCTTAACTAATATTTTACTTAAGTGTATTGTTTTTTATTGGCTTTATTTACGCAATACAAAAAAAGTGTTCAAGGAGCATGATATGAAAACGGAAATTCCCTCACTCCTTTACTTTACTTGGAAAAAGCAAATAAAACTCATTTCGATAAAAAAAATGAAAAAATAGTATGTCGAGCTTTAAAATTTTGTAATTCAATTGGTTAATATGATTAAACAACCATGGTTCGGACAGTTTAATTCGCCATCATCTATCATTCACCAAATGCCAAATGTGTATTCTTTTTTTTCAGTTTGTTACCGGTCACTTCCGAATAACGAATGACAGATAAATTTAATTAATGTGATATTGTGATTTCTTTGTTTCAATGTTTGCTCTTCCTGCTTATACTGTTTTACTTCGGAGTGGTATGTGAGCAGTTAATGTGTGTTAAATAATACCATCTGAACAACGATAAGTACACAAAGGAAAGGATAAATCCTGAAATGTGTCCAGTGATTTAGAGAGTCATGTCAGTCACAGTGTTAAACATTTTCATCTGATATCAAAATGTGGCTATTATTTAAGATAAACATATCAGTTACATTGTTAAACAATATCATCTGAACACCGGCACGTATACCATACTAAGGACATTTTCCGCCATGAGGTCACTGTCTGTGATTATGCTGAACTGCTAATAGATATACGTGTGATAGTGAGAGACTAAATATCGCTCAGTGATTACATTGCTTGCTATATCATGAAGCGATATAATGTATTTTGATTATGCATTTGCGAGTATTACATGTGCGAGTATTGTATTATGGACATTCAGCCTTAATTATTGAAATACAATATCACCATTGTTATTGCGACAGCCATTAATTAACAAATACCACCAGACATCGTTAATAAGACAAATATAAAAAATATTATATATGCATATTGTCAGGACAGACACGTGACAGACACGTGAACTTACAAGTTACATTAGCATAAATTAAACTATCTGTTACTATATTTGTCACGAATAGCACATGCACGTGCGTGTGCAGTGAAGATGAAATTTGTTCAGACAGACTCGTGAACTTTCAGGTCAAATTAACATTAAATAAAACTATAGTTTATACATACGTATGTCCCGGGAAACACATACAAGTCCGCTAAGAAGTTTAACATATTTTCCGCCATTTTTAAAGCTTAAGGTAATAAACAATATTCCAATACGTAAATGCTTACGTTTTTCGTGTTACAGTTATTTTGGGTTTGATTTATTATTGGAACGTATGCTCATAAGTCTAACCCGCCATCTTTGAATTTAATGTTTCTCCTTATAAACGGTATGTTAGCTTTAAGTCACCGTTAAGAAATGAGATGTATTGTAAAGTTCGTTTTTCGTTGTGTAGACTTATGTTTGTCATTATATATATTTCAAAATTGGAACTTCATTTTAATTAATGTTATACAAAAATATGTTTGATTTATAATGAACGATGAAGGCAGTGCGTGGTTGTGTGGGAGGGTATGGGGCTTCTCGATTGTTAAATATACGAATAAATCTTGCGATGGTTCATATTATTTCGTATAATTGATCAAGTTGAAGAAGCGGAAAGTCCAAGAGGTCAAATATATTTTTTCCTTTTTTTTTTTTTTTAATTTGATATTCATAGGATGAGGACATTTAAAATATCACAATGGAAATCGATAAAATACATACAGTAAATGTTTCTTAAAGAAACACTCGAAAAGGCCCTTTATGGTGCGAGAAGATTTAAGTAACACTTCAGAATATCATTAAATACTAAAAATCAACATATTGTCTTTTACAATAAGAGTACTGCGCATTGTTGAAGAATTCGATATGTTAAAATATAAAAAATGCATCTAAAAATATCCGTCAAACTTGAATGTAAAATTGTATTTTATTCTGAAACTATATGTGCAGGCATACAGCTTAAACTCGCAAATTAAAACAAAGTAACATTTCAAATTACTAGATCCTTTTCGAGAGATTGGTTGGTATAATTTTGCAAAGTTTCATAAAAAATTCCAGTAATTAAACGGCTGAACCGGTGAAAAGTCAGTGTCCTGAGTTGACAAAGCACATAATAGTCATTAAACATAAAGACATGTTTTTGTTTTAAGGGAATGTCCGACTTGTTTTTCTGAAGAGGTGAAACACTTATACTTGCACGATTGTGTAACTATAAAGATATGAAATATATATTTTTGAATTGTCAGACCCGCGGCGAAAAAAAAATGAATTTCGTGAATCACGATTTCTGCTGTTTTATTTGCAGAGAAAATGAGATAGAGAGACTGAACACATGAATAATGTTTTACGCTAATGTCATAATCCATTATCTCACTAATATATGTGGAAAAATGAGAGAAAAAACACATACCTGTTGTTGTTGGTGGTTTGAGTGCTTCTAATGCTGCTTTGGCCGCTTTGGCCGCTTTGGCAGCCTCTAGTTCCCTGTAGGCACGTAATACAAGCGTAATCGCACTAAACCCTTGAGGCAATGGCTTCGCCTGTGATTGTGTCCAGGAGGCAGGCGTTCTCAACGCCCTTACTTTATCTTCAAAAGCACTCGATACGCTGTCTGAGAGTTCTAGTCCGGGTACATACACCGATGCAGCGGCCTTTGCAGCCTCTTCCTCTGTCGTTGCCGTGTTAACATTATGTATTGCAAGATCTATTTCCCAAGGCGTTGGTTCCATAGGAAGCATTGCGGGAACACCTGGCCTTGGCCCTAGTTAAGATTATGAAACTCTGGTTTATTCATTCCATTGACAACATTTTTAAGATGATTTTAATTAATGTAAACTTTCAAACACAGAACAAAGTTAGTTTGTTTATTTGTTTTTTAGTTTATATAATTATTCTAACATTGAAAAAAATGGAAATACTATATTTATAATTATTAAATCAAGTTATTTAAGTGTCATATATTTTATTTCAATAGTATAACCACATTACAAGTATACAATATAAAATATATATTGGATGAATTTAATTTAAATTAAAACAAATGATTTCGCAAGTTATTTTGAGATGTCCCCAATGTTATTTGTAATGTGTCATGAGTTAATTGAGATATTCAAAAGCTATTTTAGGTGTTTCCTAGCTGTTAAAGATTCTTCCTTAGTTGTTTGAGATGTTCCCAAATTATTTAAGATGTCCCCCAATTTTATTAAATGTCTCCTAAATTATTTGAGAGGTCATCTAGGTATTTTATATGTATTTTAGATGTCCTCTTTTTTATTTGAGATTTTCCCATGCTAATTGAGTTTTCTCATAAATTATTTGAGATGTCCCTCAAAGTATCTAAGATAACCCCAAGTTATTTGAGATCTCCCCTAAGTTTCGTTTTTAGATATCCCCTAAGTCGTTTTAGGTATATTTGGTAATTCCCTTACGTTATTTGACGAGTCCACAAGGTATTCGGGATGTACCACAATTATATCAGGTGTCTCTTAAGTGTTTTAGATCACCTGGCATATTTTATACAAACTTGAGATTTTCTCAAATTATCTGAGATGTCCCCTAAGTTGTTTAGATGTCATCTAACGTTTTAGATGTCATCTAAGTATATATATATTATATTGCAGAACAAACGTTTGCAGTAGTAAGGACTATAGTTGTTTCAGCCCCCCCCCCCACCCCCCACCCCCACCCACCCCCTCCCCACCCACCCACCCACACCCTCCCATTCCATCAATCCTGTTTAGTGACTAATTAGACAAATATGATGGTAAATCTCGCACTAGTTTACTTTTGTTTTAAAAAAAAGAAAGAAAGGTCACTCCGATAAAGGGTATAGAAACAGAACTGGATCAAATACCGGTTTAACAACTTTTCATTCAAATCGTGTAAAACATGAAATAGAATGAAAAAAATATATATACTTGTAGGTTATATTCATTGAGGTACGTTTTTCCTATCGTTACATTGTATAATATATATATTAAAACTAGTTACTCCTACCTGTTTTAAAATCAAACGTTTACAGTTGTATATTAAAATGTAAAAAGTAAAAAAAAAAAATGTATATGTATAGTTAGTACTCCCAACTGTCATTTTTGACATTGTCGCGTTTCAGAGACAAACAGAGACAAACTGCAAACTTTTCACCCAGTGTTGTTTGGGGCAAAACTACAATTCACGTTGCCTTATGAATAATTAGATAAAATTGGTTGTTGTTTTTTTAAAATAGCTAAAAGCAAGAAAAAGTAAAACACACACTATATAAACTAAAATCATCCAATGTGGTCTTTTTTTGAAACACGTGCAATAAATTGCACATCATAAAAATCAACAACAACATAATTTGATTTTAAAATAATGCATTAATTAGAAACTTAAATTGTTGTTTTTTTCTTCTATTTTGTTATCGCAATTCTAACGATAAATGAAGGCACTTGTATAGATGTTAAAATCCTTTTGATACAACCCGGACATACAATTGTCATCCGTACCTTAGCATTAACACTATTTCAACAGTTAGTCTACTAAATATTTCCATGTGCCGTATTTGAAAAGAATAATGAGCAGGCAATAAATAGTTCATGGATATAGGGCATCCCCAGACCCCAGCCAATAACTTTAAATTGACGAAATGGTTATTTGCTTGGCCGGTTTTAATTGGTTACAAAATGTTTTGCTTGATAGTTTGTGAAAACAGATTTGAGAAGTGGAGTAGTCTACAATTTCATTTTCTATTTCTAAATGGATGCCTCGAGGTTTTGAAAATAGCTTGGGTTGAATGGGTTAATCCATCCGGACGTTTCGCTTGCAAGCGGTGTGAAACTCGGGTTTTTAGTTCCAGTCGACGGTGCCCTTTGTGCAACGATTGGCTGCAGCGCCCTAGATCAAGATTGCAGAAGTGGTTATGGTTTGGCTACGGCTTACATCCAGTTATTTTGCCTTTCGACAGGTTGGAGGGCTCTATCACCAGATTGCAGAAGTGGATATGGTTTGGATACAGCTTGCATCCAGTTATTTTTCCTTTCGACAGATTGGGGAGGGGGTGGGATGGGGGTGTTCTATCACCTGATAGCGAAAATGGAATTGGATTTGTTTCAGATTGTCTCCCATTAATTTGGTTTAATCTACGTCGTCACCATATACCTTGTCCTTGGCCAGGCGGTGCAGGTCGGCTATGAATCCTGGCAACTGGAGCTGGAGCTGGTGCTGCAGGCGGGGTACCGTAGTAGGATCCCATTATCACGTGCATGACGTCAAAGTTAAAAGACAAGGGTGGAGGGATTGGGTATGCCCAATCCGCTGGTGTTCGAAGAACTCGAATTCTTTCTTCAAGAGCACCCTTCACGTTGTCTGACATATCTAATAAAGGGTTGTATATGGCGGCCGCGGCTTGAGCAGCCACGGCTTCAGTTTTTGCCGCGTTTATATTGACGATAGCCCTGTTAATTTGATGTTCCGTTGGATCCGGTGGTGCCGTTGTGCGTATGCGGCCTAGAAAGGAATTCAAGCATAATTCTAATTTACTGTTAAAGCTCGATTCACATAACATTATTTATTACAGCTATTTCACTGAGGGCGAATGGCGTTAATAGTTTCAACAGTTTTGTAATTTCAACATGTAAAAAAAGTATATATTTGTCAAAAAAAAAAAAGGAATTGAAAAAAACAACACGTAAACCATCAGCTTTGCACAACCCGTAAACTGCTCATTGCTTGCATTTGCTTGCGCGCATTAGCTTGCGCGGGCTTATTATATTCACTCAAGTATACATGCATAAGTGCACTATAATCATATACGCTGTACATATACATATATATGTCGTGTTACAGTTAATATTAGACATGCGGGTTAGGCATATGTGCGTATATTATTTATTAGTATTCATACAATACCAATTTTGCCACACATATGTGTCATATGATTCCTATATGTTCCTAATGTGATAGATTAGCAGTGCATACTTATATGAAACATTTTATATGAGATTCAAATAAAAGATTCCAATTTTGTCGTTCTTAAATGCATATGAAAATGTTTGCGTTTTAAAAACAAAACATTTATTAATTTACTTTTAAATGAAAATTATATAAAATGCCTATTATATAAATATCATAAAACGTTTTATATGAGAAATATATGTGCTCCTTTTATATAAGAGTCATATGTACATGATGTAGACGGTAGCACATTGCCATGGTAATAGCCTCACAATCAACCGAGGTCATGCACTACTAAGAATGTTTCAAAATGGCTGACATGTGTGACAGAACATCATGTCGTTATCCAAAAATAGAGGAGTAACATTTTCATATTTACAAAGCAATGACATATTTGTATACTCTCTTAAATGTGTATGACTCATCTTCGAACGCATACCTTTTTTAAAAAATAAAATGAAAGCGTTTGAAATCTGATTTTGTAATAACACTGTCTGGTTGATTTGTTTCCGTATTTGTCGTTAAAACTACCTGTAATTCCGCTATCTTTTCAGCCAGGATTGTGTAAGGTGGATACTCTTCCTCACCGTCTATGCATATGCATAAGTAGCAGTCTGATAACTTGATGTTATTGTATTATTTAACCCTTAACCCGCTAAATATATATAATGGACTGTTCTTTCTTTGAATTAAGACCATCCCATTTATGTGACAAAGGGGGAAATGACTGATCAGCAGACGGACATTGTAAACCCTGATCAGCCTGATCTGGGTTTACAATGGACGCAAAGGCTATTATAGTCGTGCTTAGCGGGTTAAAGGTTAATGCTGATAAATACAACACACGGGTACCGTTTTTTTCTTTATTCTAGTTTTTAACTTTATCATCCGGGAATTTAGCTAATCATTTCCGAGATGTTGAGATATTCAGTTTTACTCGGACTTTATCCCCAGTCTCTATAACGAAAAATCTAAATATTTGACCGCATTTTATTTAAACGTATCCATAATGGTATTTTGAAATCAGACAAAAACAAAGAAGATACAAAATTCTACATTAAAAATAAAGCTTGTAATAACATTATCACTAAAAATGTTTTTTATGCAGGACTAAACTCAGTTGAACATCCAGGATAATCACAAAGTGTATCACCTACCCAAATGCGGAAGTGTATCATGCTAATTTTATGAGTCACCAAGCAATCGAATACATGCATTGTTCGCATGTATGCGCTATACACGTTTGTTATGTAATACTGTTCGTGGCGCTTGTTTCAACGAAAGCTTTTTCAGAATTAAAATGAGCATTTGTAACAGTAAATATAAGTTGTCTGCTGAGAATAATTATATTACATCCAAATTGATTTTTTGATGGGTTTTTTTTCCCATGTAAACGTTTTGTTGTCGGGAAAGCAGAAAACAAAAAATCAAAAAGCCTCAGTTACCCTGAATATTTTGCTATACAACTTTCAGGGTGTCTTAATTTACTTAATTTAATAATGTATTTTACTTCGTAAGATCATTGGTGATAAACAAGTTCAAACAACCTTTATCAAACTTGTTAAACATTTTATCAAAGGAGGTTATGAGACTATCCATTTGCAAAGCACTGCATGTTTTTGACCGATATACAGTTGGTCATTAAGGTTTCCTCTTTGATTGTGCGATGACCGGACGGATTGTGGACCCTATGAAGACGCCTACCTAAATCCTCAAAGATGGTAGCGTTTGATGTTTGTCTTAGATCTTGCCTTGCCGTACCCTTAACGTTTATTTCTCTTGTTTTTTTTATATTCATATATACATGATCATTTATGTGTTATACTTATATTACCTATTAATTTTGCCTCGTTTGTTAGAGGATATATTCTGGCAGGGATATCTTTATTTGCACTGTCCCGTTTTATTGGGATGGCAATAGGGTAAGAGCGAGAACTTGTGCAACCTCGAGCCTGGTTTAAAAAACCCAGAGGCCTTTTTTGACCGTTCCAAGTCGTTATCCATATTGTCAACCCCTTCATGTTTCAAAGTGATGATGCAGCATAATTTTGCATGGCCCGTTCAAAAACAACTTTCGCAAATGAATTTGTTATTTATCAACCGATTTTGAAAACTAATGTATTTACCACTAAGAATGTCTGTTTCACCGTTATATTTATTTTGTTCATATTTGTTTTATTTCTGAAAAGTCAAGAAACGTTAGCTTAAACAAGCGCCCCGAACAACAGGCAATAAATAGTACATATATCTACGTATATTCAAATATATATTAAAGTCTTGTTATTTCGTTTAAAGACGATACACGCCTTATATGCACTTGTTATATTAATTACCACAATATGCAAGCATGCAAATTCGTGCATTATGCATATGGTTTCTGTTATAGGGTATATTTATAATACATTCCTGTTATTAAATCTGTGTATATGCAAGTATGTTAGGTTGTATATAATGCATTCACGTTATGAGCATCTTGTATATGCAAGGCTGGTTACTTTTGTTAGTAAAGTATTAATGGCCGATAAATAGGGCGTGTACAACACAAAGATACGTACTTTTACCGTTTAAAAAGAAAATCACACACTATTAAGTGTAGACCACTTTTGTCACTTTTGTCACTTGGTATACTTAGTCACGTGACCAAGTGAACAAGCGACTCACTTAAATAAAACGTGGATTTTTTATTAATCTTCTGTTTTCAATCGTCCTCTTCATCGCAGTGTGCAGTCTGACAATTCTTCCATTCAGAAAAACAACGCGTTGAAATACCCGAACGATATCCTGCGGCTCGAACGATATCATAACGCCAAACGATAGTTTGCGACTCGAACGGTATCGTAACGATAACGATATTAACGATATTATAATCGCGATTGATCGACCAACGGAGTGCGTGGTGCATTGAAAGATGTTCCACTATGTCAATTCAACAAGGCAAGTGTAAATCTATCTAATAATATACCCTAATAAAGGTAAGTTTAGAAAGTGAGATATTATTCTGTAATTTCACAGGTCAAAGTTCATTTCATGCTTATTGAAATTTAAATTTAAAAAAAAATAATGCTGGTGAATATCGAAAGAAAAGACGAGATTGCCACACACATCTGAAATAAAACAATATATTAAGGCATGTCAAATTATGTTTAGTTTCACAGTGGGCTGCAATCAAACGTTTACCAAAACCTCGGAGATTTAACTAATAAATTAATGTTAAAGATAAAAGCTAATATCTGAATGCAAAGGTTAATGAAATTATATTAATTAAATGAAACATTATATATATATATGTTATATTAACTGAACTTTAATTTCCTTTTTAAGAATGAAACAATACATATCGAATAACAAATTATATATACTGTTAATGCAAATAATATTGTATAACTAATCGTAGGATAAATGAAATGTATTATTCAGTATATTGCAAACGATACATTTGTTAGTTAACACACCGCGCATAGCAACACTGCAAATGATGTTAAATGATGTTAATGAAAATGGATATTTTACAAATATGCTGTTTGCAGATGATGCGTTGATGATATGAAATAAGGAGCATGGCAAATTTACATATGCGATAATGATTTGATGATATGAAATAACGAGCATGGCATAATTCCGGGCCTTTAGACTTTTTGTATAAGACGGAGACTTTATTATAATGAAACAGTTGAGATTGCAGCGCAGTTACCTGGCAACGTGTTTTGCGACGGTGTTGGTGCTGGCGCAGGCGCTCTTGTCGCTTGTGTAGCCTTTGTCAAAATTGGCATAATGTGTGTTTGCTCTCTAGGGGAACTCGTTCCTTTAGATGACCAAACCGATGGGCTTGCTGACGTGGAAGGTGAGGGGAATGAGCTAGGGACTAATGTGGATATAATGGATTTCCTTGTTGAGGTTGATGCCACGTTCGTAGCTGCTGCTGGGGTAAGTGAAGGTTCATTAGGGTTACGTACTTTAGATGCATCAAATAAGGAAGTCATGGTGTTTAGACGGGATGGGTGGAATGGAGCGGTAAGAAAAGTGTGTAAGTCCATCGGCTTGGCTTTTGTTGGCAGCGGTATTGGTGGCGGCTTTGAAGACATCAAGTCGTAGTAGTCGATACCAGAAGTCGGAGTAGACAATGTTGTTAATTTCGCTACTGATGCTGCTGCTGCAATGTCTGAACGGGGGCGTGGGGAAAATGAATCATTAACAAAAATTAAAATGCAGATGTGGGAAAAACATGAATGGCAAACAAATGAAATGAACAAGGCAATGTAAAGTTTGAATAAATGAATTAGATTGCCATATCTACCATATGTTACACGTATAAATGTGAAGCGTCGGCATGGTTTGATGGAAATACAAATATGATAGATAGATATATGTGTGTGTGTGTTTCCATTGTATAAATGTTTGAGTTGTCATGCAATTAGTACATATCGCATTCTTTAACGGATATTACATAGCTGAGTTATGCGAAAAAGATATCAGGAAGTCTAGGGAAAATTTAAACATGTAACCTAGCTAAATTTTGTTGCATCAAAAATAATCTAAAACATTACAAAATTGGACTACAACGCGTTCAACAGTTTTAAATAGATGTAACACTTCAATATGTTTTGTTGTTCAATAAAAACAGTATTAACGAACAGTGTACCAACAAATGTTAAGTAAACCAGAATTTGAACGTGTTTATGTTTTGTAGTGTGATTGCTCGATCAGATGAGTTGTTATGTCTTGGATCAAAGCAGTGTGCCACCCATTATGGAAAAAAAAACAAGTCTAAGTTCCACACATTTCGGTATATTTTGATCCACTACGTCAAAATAATGCAAAAATTATGTAATATTTTTATTTCATCAAATGAATCTTCTTTGATAATGAGTGAGGTGCACCTTGAAGAAAATCGCGATTACGTTTGGGCATTGGGGAACCGTATACTTTATGTCGTATGTTTAAGAGTTTTAGTTAACACTATCATTTAGAAAAAATGAAATATTAATATATTTATACTTTCAATGAAAATAAAGAACGCAAAAAAGATGAAGGTAATGCTATGGGGTGATTCCATTTCAAGGAAAACTGGTTTGAAGTGTTTTCTTTCTCCAAGTCGGTATTGTAAGATAGTTATATACGATAGTTAAAGCAATTTAATTTCGTGAACGTTATGCAATTTGCTATTAATGTTTGGTTCGTAAGTTGCTTTTTACTTGAAAGTAATATTACTAAGGCCAGAGTTTTTTGATTTTTAGATTTACGGACCCGCCGACTGCAAGTTTTGCCGAAACCAAAAAAAAAAAAAAAGATTATTTTTTTCAACTCTTTAAAAAAATAAAAAAAAATAAAAAAATGAAGTCAGGCAACTGAGAGGAACTTTCAGTATTGTGAGACCTATCTGCCTCTCCTGCTTCAACAGAGCCTTGAAATCATCCACACGGAATGCTAAATAAACAAAGAAGCAAAAACAATGATTTTTGGATGTATGAATGTGCTAATTCAAACTGTGAAATAACGTTGGTTAAAAATTTAAGAATTGAATGTTATTTTTATGTGTTTCGTCGAGGTATGAAATACTACAGTAACATATTAAAATGGCATTTTTTGGTCACCATCTTAATTTTATTTTTATTTTTTTTCCCGCCTCCTACCCTCAACTTTTAGAAAAGAAATCCGTAAATCCATTAATAAAAAAAAACTGGCCTAATACATTATAAATGGCTACCCAACATTAACAATGAGGTTTCTGATATTATATACATGAACGATACAGGTGTTAAGATGATATCTCACACCTAAATTCCTATCCTTTTATTTCATTCATATATACATGATCATCTCTCTGCCTATTAATGCTGTCTATTCTAGAGGATATACCCGGGCGGGGATTTTCATATTTACACTGCACCGTTTCATTGGGATGACAATTGGGTAAGAGGGAGGTTTGGTGAAGCCTACATACTACTTCAAACCCCTGGCTGTTTTCCTACTGACCGTTTCAATGCGGTATTACCTGCCCTTTTATGTGTACGGTGTGGCATACTTAGTTTCTATGCATCCTCCTTATTCTTGTTTGTTTTGAATGCATGTTTTTAGTATGACCTATTTCATATTGGACTTGTGTGAGGTTTGGTGAACCCTAGAACCGGTTTAAACCCTCAGTGGCCTACTTTGTCACTGACCGTTCCAAGGCGGTAGCCCTATTGTCAAACCTTTTGTGTTTGTGATGTCCTTCGCATTTATTATTGATTTTGGCTTCTTGTTTGTCTGTTTGCGTGTTTGTTTCTGTGTTTTATGGTTGACTGTCCTCCTTGAATGCTACTTTCCCTGTCCGATCTTTTTATATTTCTCTGTGTATCTGCGTATAGTATGGTTTGAGTACCATCTTTGTGGCTTTCTAGGCTATTGGTTTTTGTATTTATATATACACGAGTATCTTTGTGTTTTTCTTGTATTGCCAATTAATGCTGCCTTGTTGGTTAGAGAATAGTTCATGTCGGGGATTTCTTTATTTACACTGTCCCGTTTTATTGGGTTGACGGTAGGGTGAGTGTCTGGTTTGGTGCACACTAAAACCTGGTTTAAACCCCCAGCGGCCTTTTTTGCCACGACCGTTCCAAGGCGGTAGCCCTATTGCCAACCCTTTTGGGTTTGTAATTGTGATGTCTTATTTGGCCTTTTTCATCTTTACATTTGTTTTTTGTTTGTGTGTGTGTTTGTGGTTGACTGTCGTCCTTGAATGCTGCGTTTCCTGTTCGATTTTTATATCTATATTTACACTGACATAAAGTTAATATAAATGCATGTTGTATTTCTAATTGACAATTCTATTCTTCAAATAAATAGTTCCGGCCTTAATGGTGTATTCTGCAACAAACACAATCGAAAGATCAAAATAAAACTTTGAATACGTGTTATAAAGCAAAACATTTTTAATATTATTGTTGCAAATTAATCGGCAATTAATAATATGCAACAGCAGTTGGCTTACAATTATTTAAATATGTATTAATCATGATTTGAAAATATGCAAGTTATATAGCAAAAGTAACTACCTAATAAACATTAAAAGTAAGAATGTTCACTCGGAAGAAAGGAATATCGCCTGAGGGCTCATGCATGTGGTATTAAACAAACTGTACGCGCACCAAACCTGCGCATGTACTATTGTGTTTACTATCAATAGATTTACTATCTGCAATAATAAGAATCGAACCGTACGCGCATCAAACCTGGCCATGTTTACTGTCACCCTTAGATTTGCTATCACTTTGCAAAGATAAGAAAAGAATCGTACGCGCACCAAAGCTGCGCATATGGTAATTGTTGAAATATCGTCCTGAGATTTACTATTACGCTGCAATATCACTATAGCGACAGATAATAACAAAATGCATAATATTGTCTATGGGAATTAACATCGGGACTACACTTAACAGCTTAAAGTTTAATAATTTAACAGTATCGCAGGGCTGGGGGTGATGTACATGATACCCGCTGCGTAGAACAGCGTGTGCAATAGCTTCCATGCTCACTGTATAAAACAGCGTGTGCATTAGCTCAGAGCTAGCATGCTCACTGTATATTAAAGTTTGTGTACTAGCTAGCATATTCACTGTATACAACAGCGTGTTCATCAGGTAGCAATCTCACTGTAGAGAACAGCTTGTGCAATAGCTAGCATGTTCACTGTATAGAACAGCTTGTTCATGGTGTAGCATGCTCCTTGAATAAAACAATTTGTAGAACAGCTAGCATGCTCAATGTAGAGAACAGCTTGTGAAATGGCTTATATTTAGCAATGATTACTAATCATACTTTGTATGGTTCCTGAATTGTAAACGGCAGTGGTAATTTATCACAGGTTGACATATTTAGGTCGCCGCCCGCCAAATTGAATTAGTCATAGGACAGATGCTGACAAATAAACACAAATTGCCGTGCTTTATGGCACGTTTTATTGTTTGCTTCTTCCATCTGTTCTTTATCTAGAGATGTGCGTGGTACGCCGCTAGCTGCAATGGCTTTATATCAATACGAAGAGTGCTCAGGTTTTTCATTTTGGATGTCGTTTGTGGTGGCGTTCCCAATAGCGGTGTAATTTGCAAAGATGTTGTTCTGTATATGTGTGCCTCCGCGTCATCGGTTTAATACCTTATTGTACTCAGTTGCAAACGAAAGTGGACATTGAGTTTTGTTTAGATTTAATTGTATAAAGTGTTTTTTAGAATTAAATTGACATATTCCAGAAGGAATATGCCATGTTTGGTACCAAAGTTTTTATCATTCGATTGACAATATCATGTTGTCATTTGTTTTTCAATAGGTCGAATCATTAAGGGACTGTCGCTTGATAAAGAGGATAGGGTGTAAAGTAAAATGTTCAAGGTGTCCAGTTTATTTTGCAACTGAGTATATATTCAATTGCTTTCACAAAGCTGAATGTCTTTAAGCTTAGATTCCATATCTTGGTATGCCCTTCCAAGATAGTGCTTGAAGTGAACTGTTGATTGCGCGCTCTGGTTTTATTGATCCGCCTTTTCTTACTTACTGCTTGTCAGCAAAGTCGTTTTCTATTTACTTCGTGGATAATGTGGTAACATTATCTAATAGTGAAAGGTACTGCAACTAATAGCCACCTCGTTATGCAGTGAATGCATAGCCATTATGTAGCACATATAAAGCATTATAATGTAATAGAGATGGTACTAGTTTCTACAAAGCAAATGATATGCAATGAGGTTGCTGTGTGCATCGGGAATTTGGGAGACCTCAGTAACCTGTGAATTATCTCCCTTCCCCACAATCTCATCATCACTCACAACTTGGTCGTAATGTTTGATCGCCTTTATGTTTATCATTGAATTACAATAAGACGGTGTGCTTTTTTAATTATTGTTTGGGGCGCTTGTTCCAGCCAAAGTTTTTTTTTACTTTTCAGACAAAATTCATCTAGTACCTAAATAAGTTGTATATCAGTGAAACAGATATTGTTAGTGGTCAATAAAAATACCTTACTTCTTAACAGCGGTTGAGAAATAAAAAGTCCATGCGCTAAAGTTGTTTTTGATGGGGCATTTTCAATGCAAAATTATGCTGCATGAAACATTTGAAAAAAATGTTTTTTAGAATTTTTACCCAAAAATGGTTTTAGATTGTTGGCTATTCCTAAATAAAGACACACTGACAGTTTTATAGCAAAATATGAAAGCTAGCTGAAGTTATTTGAAATTTCTTAATTGTCTGCTGTCCCACCAACAAGGAATTTACATGGCAAAAGCCCTATCAAAAAATCATTTGGGCTGTAAAACATGTATTTCACAACCGATTTTCAAAACTAACGTATTTATATTTACCACTAAAAATACCAGTTCTAATGATATAGAATTAAAGCATGTATTATTTAAATTGCTCAAGCTACTGCAGAAAAACCTTTGGCTGAAACAAGCGCCCCGAGCGATAGTTATTGTATGAATACAATAATAATAAACAGTTTGAAATTGTGTTTTCCTTCATTAATACTCATGTGGTGTTGGGGTGTGTGGGGGGGGGGGGGGGGGGGGGGGGGGTTGTGTGTTTAGTTCGTGCGTGTGTCCGTAAAGTGCATTGTCCAAGCGCGCTGAAGTACACAGAAGAGTATATATGAGAGAATGTGCGTGGTTCATGTCGCATTTGCCTGTATTTGGGTCATTCTATACATACACCGGCTACGTCACAACTGCGCAGCGACACCTGTCGGACACAATGGTATTTGGGTATCTCGGTTTAAGTCTCATTCAAATGACGCCAATGTTTCGAAATTAGCCCAAACTTCCGGAATGGAATCGATCGTACGATCCTCTGATCAATTGGCAAGATAACCATTAAACTATTGCTCCATCAAACAGAATAATCCTTTATCATTTCAAGTTGATATTTACGACAGGTATTTGGAAAGTAGTAAGCGTTGCACGCCGAGTGTAAAAACCACAATAGTTAAAAAAAAGAATAGGCGTACTGATAAATGCACAATTCATTCTGAACTTGCGGATATGTTTTATAAATACTTTTACAATTGATTGTGCCCGACAGCCACTACCGGTGTTCGCATATTTATGTACACCGCAACTTACCTATGTTCGTGCCATAAATATAACGAATATGAAAATAGAGCAATTGTTGAACGTTTATAAATACCTTATGAAAAATAACTAGTTTTAAAATTCTCAGTTTACAACTCTAAAAACGTGAACTGAAAGTAAAAGTAATAATATAATTCTTTATAGAATGTAAATACCCACAATGCAAATTTAAACAATAACAAGCTACTTCAATGTAATAAGATAAAAATAATTACAAATATTTAAACATTAGGCGATTTTCTTCAAAATGTATATGCATCCATTTTACATGTTCCTAAATATAACGTTTTTAAAAGATGGACGGGTTGAAAATTATTAAAAGGAAGTGACAGCATAACCGGAAGTCTCGTTTGTTTTCAAACGGATCTTGAAAATTACAATATTTTACAAGCTGAATATTATAAATCATATATGGCAATCCTTTGTGTAAGTATGAATTTATTACAATTCATGTAATATACAAGGCTGATTTATTCATTTTTGTCCAATTTCGCCATTTATTTGGAGCGAAATTTATCAATAAAACTAGATGAAATAGATCTTTCAAAAGAAATATTGTTTTTCTTTGTGTGCCGTTGTCATAAAAACACGATGGGAATGGTTAATACCTTCCAAATGCTCCTCGTACATATCAGGTATGACATAGTGTGTAGTTTTCGATATCAAGCACATTTGGACTGCACAACATATTTAGTGCTTGACTGTAATAGAGCATTTAGATGTTATAATAGAAGTTCTACCTTACTCCCAGGGGCCATTTTTGCTGCGGACCGCTCCTAGACGGTACCTCTATTGTCGACCCTTTTCAGTTTGTTATATCTCATAATTTACGTTTAATGAGTAAAAAGTGTGTGCTTATATGCCTACGTTCAGTGAAAGCTGGACTTCCGGTTTAAACTTTTTTTATCTTCTTATTCACAATAATTCAAGCCAGTTTTGAATGGAACAATGTACGTTCCTATCGAAAGGGTAATATCTGATAAATGGCGTGAACAATTGCATGTGCATCCTTGGTTTAAAGTTAATACTATACTACAGTATATAGAACTCGATGGCTACTTGTGAACACAACGTGTCATCACGTGGCTGTACATACACATATTCCGCAAAGCCTGTTGATCGACTATAATTTACTCATTGGCTATTTCGAAAAGCAAAGTGTGATCGCTTGGCTGTACATACACATACTGATCGCTGAGCAATTCAGTAAAACCTGCTGATCGTGTAATTTACTCAATGGCTATTTCGGAAAGCAGCGTGTGATCGCTTGGCTGTACAAACACATAATCGTAAAACCTGTTGATCAACTGTAATTTACCCATTGGCTATTTCGGAAACCAACGTGTGATCGCTTGTCTGTAGATACACATGTTGATCGCTGCCATGTTCATCTTAGTAACAAGTCTGCTAAACTGGAACGGATGTATATTCCTAGGCAGAACATTAACATCTCAAATCAATTGACGGGCTGATAAAGCGATGCTAATGCAACACACAGTTTCATTTTTATTAAGCACATATGAACATTATACCAGTGAAACCAACTGATCGATTTACCATACCGTAAACCAAAATGATCGCTAGGCTAAACAGCAGAGGCAATGCAAGCAGCAAAGAGTTGAGCATCACTGGTTCAATAAACCAGTGAATTCAGCAGTAACTCGATTACTATTTTAATACCATACAGAGCGATCTGTTCGGCGTTCTCGGAACGCCAGTTGATCGCTAAGGCAGACTGCGACGGCAATACACATGGCGGCCCGCATGAGCGCCATGTTATAACTTAGAAGCACCTTATGGTAGTAGGTCACAAGAAAGATGATCGCTAGCCTTACATCTATCTCACCTTTTACATATTTCCTCACATATGCCAAGGCGGTTTCCCAGGACGGTTTTTCTCCCCTGGTCCAGGGAAGCACAGATGCTGGTGATTTTGTAGTCGGTAAGTATGTTGGTGTATATGCTGCAGTAGTTGTCGTTATCGGCATCGTTACCGTCGTCGTGGGTGTTGGTGTAGTTGTTGTCGTCGTCGTTGTTGGAGTCGTTGTCGTTGTCGAAATCGTCGTCGTTGTCGGAGTTGTTGTCTGAGTCGTTGTCGGTATTGGAGTCGTTATCGGTGTTGTCGCTGTAGTCGCGGTTTTCGTGGTCTGTGAAATTGCTCTTAGGTCCTCGATTACTGTTTTGATATCATACAGAGTTTTCATCAGTGCAAGCATTGTGTTTTTAAAGGCTAGTCTTTCGTATTCGTATTCCTTCTTGCCACCTACAACAGACGCTGGAAGCTCTGGCTCAGCTGGTTTTGCTCTACTAGTTATCTCGACTATGGTAGTAGGTAACGGTTTGTCAATTTTTTTATCAACATGGTCCATTTGTTTATCAACATAAGTCGTTTTATCTACAGATATAGATACATTGTTTGTACTTAACTGTTTAAGTAAAGGTGTGTCTAGTTTTGTATTAATATTGTCCAGTTTTTGATCAACAGAATTCGTTTTGTCTACAGTAATAGATATACTTTCTGATGGTTTAATTTCCAAATTTGGAATGACTATGTGTTTACGTGTCGATGTCGATATAATGGTTGTCGCATTTGTTGGAATCAGATATGTTGTTTGAATTGCTGGCAAATACGCTGTCGAAGGAGCAGTTGTCGTTGTCGTCGACGCCATTGTCTCTAATGTCGTCGTCCACGTTGTAGTTGTCGGCTCAATCGTTGTCGTGGTCGGGTCAGTCCATTCAAATGCCGCCATGGAAGATGTTGTTGTCGGTGTAGAGGGCGGTGTTGTCGAATATTTTGTTGATGGGGTAGTCGTCAAAATTGCGGAACTTGAACTTGACGTCGAATCTGGAAATTGATCAGTTGGAACTGTACCAGGTTCTCCTTTGGTCGATACTATCAATGGATTGCTTAAAGGGGCTAGTACTCCCATCTTAACCATCTTCATTATGTCGGGAACGGTTTGAAGGGCATTGTACGTCACCCCCTGCCCTAGGGATAAATTAGAGGCACTTCGTTACCATAGTAACCAGCCAATATAGATACGGAATCAGACCTTTTTGCCACATGAAAGTTATTCTCCTAGTTTGTTTTAAGCTAAAAGTATGAAAATACAAAGGTATTCATGCCCTTTGTTTCTGTTTATATTTATGAAAAATATATACATTTATATTTTAGAATGCTTAACATGTTATTCATTTGCCGTATGGCATACTATTTCGAGAGTAAACATGACATGGATGTAACACATTTTAAACCATGTAGCCTAATACGTTATTTATCGATATGGAATATGACATTTTAATGGTTTATCTATCTTGTTTTCTAATATGTAAATATACGACCCCTTTTCAGTATGTATTGACGTTCACACTAGCGTTTATTTAGTACTGTGTGGCAGCTGTAAAATTTCGCCTCGATTACGTCTGTTATTAATTATTACTGGTCCCTCGGGGGTCTTGGGGACCAATCATTTTGGCTTTAAAGTAGAATGTCCCACTTAAGCCGAAACTAGGGAGCGTGAGAGGTGTTGCATCTTATATTACATCTCATGCACAGACTCAATAAATAATATTAACAATTTAAACATTTCTTAACTTATTGTTAGTGAATAAACTTTCGTAAATAGTGTTGTTTGCTGTTCGTAAAGTTATTTTGAGCATCTGTTCTAAAGATAGGGATATATATGAGTGGTATGAGAACAAATAAAAAATAAAAGACAGAAAATTTTCTGGATGAATCAACGAATCACCAAATCACCAAATCACCAAATATGCCTATAATCAACTAGTAAAACAACTCTTAACATCTACATGAATTTACCAACGCGAAAATATGGTACGAAAGAAGAACAAAGAAAGAGAATACTGAACAGAAAGGCAAACAAACAAAAATGGATGAATATTTTCAAACATACGTTCACACCTTCATGCCATTACTAGGTCGTTTATATGTGTACTTGGCTATATACACGTTTAGCACGTTTAAATGCGTATTAAACCTAAGCGATAAGTGATAACAAATAATGTTATCGGACAAATGGATTGTAACAAAATGCACGGCCTTTAATAATGTTATATTTTAAAATTAAATTAAGATATGTGAAGCATGCACATCCCTTTGTACTAAATGGCTTGAAAATTAATGAATGACCCTTCTTAACGTTATACTGATATACTATACAAATAAACTAATATATGTGAAGCATACACATCCCTTCGTACTAAATGGCTTGAAAATTAATGAATGACCCTTCTTAACGTTATACTGATATACTATACAAATAAACTAATCTATGTGAAGCATACAGATCCCTTCGCACTAAATGGCTTAACACTTAAGGAACGGCCCTTCTTAACGTTATACTGTTACGCTTTAAAATTAAACTTATCTATGTGAAGCGTACACATCCCTTTGCAATAAATGGCTTACCACTTAATGAACGGCCCTTCTTACCGTTATACTGATACACATTAAAATGTAACTTATCTATGTGAAACAAACACACCCTTTGCCCTAAATGGCGTATTATTTGCGTTATACTGATATGCTGCAAATTTAAATAATATTCGTGAAACATACACGTTAAATGCGTACTTAAAACAATTTGATAGACGGGCGCATGCGGAAATTAAATGTTATCATTATGTAAACGGCAATGACATTGGTATGACATTATTAATTTCTTTCTTTCCGTTCTTTTGTTATATTATTTTTTATATCATTGTAGAAAATAAATATGGAAATTAAAATTAAGATTATTCATGTATAGTTTATGATTTTAAACAATGAGATATGTATTTAACATAATTATTTGCGCAGTTTAGACGGTACAGTTAAATGAGATAAATTAAACATTAACTAGTATGGATTTTAATCAGCTAAAATCAAATAAAAATTAAAAGAGACTGGAGACGATCTGGAGAATAAATGTTATTGCAACCTTTGTGAAGTGCTTTACAATGCATTTAGTGTTTAACTTATACTTTTCAATCCAAATAGATCGACTAGATTTTTCAATTTTGTATCAACCAGAGAGTGCTCAAATGCCAAATTGTTGGAACCAATCAGATTTAGTATATAACAAATGCCACGATCTGCAATCTGATGATAATAATAAAAAAAATATCTTCATTACGCCCCTTTATTAACAAAACTATCAACTTTTGTAGACAATAACTTCGGGAAAAGGCTTAGTCACAGTGTTTTTACGGTGCAATTAAGTTATTATTGGACAGTATAACCCAAATCTCCTTCAGTCTCTAAAAAAAAGTAATAAACCTCAACTTGTACACATATATGAATATTTCCCATTCTTGATATGCTTTTCATCATAATTTACTAACACATATCCCTGCTTATAACGTTTCGTATTTACATCTGAATTGTTTTTAACGTAGAGTAAGGCCAAAAAAAAATTAAGTGTGTTTCCTATTGCATGCTCTAAAAAATTAGGGTCTGTAGGTAGGCATTTGTTGTTTTTTGTTTTTTTTGGAGCAAGATATTGTGCGATTCTACATGTATTTATCTCATAAACCCCATACAAGTTGATTATATAACTGAAAGTTTCTCTGTGATGTCAGTTTACCTCAATATATTGTGAAAAATCATTGTTCAGAAATTATTTTTTTTATTTATTTTTTTTATTATTATTTTTTTTTTTTTCATAAAAAGTTTTAGGGTCGGCCCCTTAAAAATAGGGTCGGTCGGGCCACCGGAAACACAGATTTTTTTTTTTTTTGGCCTAACGTATAAAGTTGTCGCGGAAAAAATAGCAAATTATTTATCGATTTGGAAAAAATAAAGCATTGTAATGTAATTGTATTATCAAATAGGTTATGTTTTATGAGAATAATAATAATAGCAGAGCATGCAGACATGCGGCAATATATGGAATATGGTATATAGCTAGCAGTTTTATAGTCTCGAACATCCAGAACACTCGCGAGACTTCTAAAAGAAGTCACGTGAGTAGACCGAGTACGTGTTCGATAGAGACAAGCAGTTACCTTTATCCGTCTGCGTCATTAAACGGGACAAAAAATCCCTGGGGTTAATCTGTTTTTGAATACCTAAATGCGGAGTTTAAATGTAGAATGACAAACATCGACATGCAGTATGATATGTACATGATTACATGGGCGTAGGAACATTTCAAATATTGGGTGAGGGGCCAAACTTTTTCACAAATTGTTTGACAAACAAATAAAAAAGTTATCCACGCTCAATTATTACACCAAAACTACAACATTATATAGGGGAAAAAGTACTTTCTGAGAGCTAACCATTTTTTTCTTCAAATTACTGGGGGTAGTGGGGAGCAAAGCATACCCCGGCTCCTACGCCTATGGATCACTATTCGCCGCTGTTAAAGACTATTTAAACTAAATTGTACAATTACGTCATAATCACAACAGGCGACATCATTTATATCAGTGTGCCATGACGTCATGTGTACAATATCATGTGACTTGACATGTGTTTTTATCAGTACAGGTGTTACCAGGTTAAGGTTTCACATATAAAGGCTGACTATGCAAGGCAAGCACAAAATGAGTTGTTTAGTATAGTTACACCGTGTGACAACACTTAAGACCTTACAAGTCACAATTAATGCACGTGAACGTTAACTATTGTCCAACCAGGATGTTATGAATGTGCATGATTATAAACATGGATTAGACACATCTAAAAATAGATTCGGACGAATATCCTCAAAATATATGTCTAGCTATAGAGCGTATGGTTAAACATGTACGTATTTCCTGATAAACGTTCAGTATTCGACTAGACAGCCTTAAGCCCCGCCCATTCAATTTTAGCTGACCGGACAATAGTATAAGCGTCTATGATATTTTGAAAATCTCCGTGAAAACGGAGACTAGAATCTTAGAAGTAAATTGCTTATAAAACTTATGTTTAAAGATTAATTGAATGTTGTTTAACGGCTCATCAACACAGTACAGGTTATTTAGAGCCGCCCCAGAGAGAGGGGAAGGATACATAGGAATCCGGGAACCTGCCCTACTCTTATTATCGAATAGATTCCTATGGTTCTTTAACGTGCTCGGTTGATAGACCGATACACGGGACCGCCCGGTTTACGTCCCCATCCGACGGACGATTAAAGATTAATACGGATTATTATGAAAGAATTGATACAGTAAATGAGCTTCAGCTGCTAATAGTAAATGAGATTCAAATGATACACATGCTGGCTAGAATCGAAACTTACCGGGCTCGTTTGCAGCCGATAAACTAACAGGAACACCTCCTGAAAAATGATGTCATCAGTATGAGCGTGGTAGCAACAACAAGCAGGTGCGGCCTTGACGACAACGTCAGATGTTCCGACAGATTAGCGTAACGTCCAACCAGACGTGAACCCATCAGCGCGCATAGCGTCACATAACGTTTAACGTGAAAACAACTTGTTACGGCCTCAGTTATTGAGAATTAAATAATGGCTATTGATGATTTATTTCGGATTTAAAAATTATCAATAATAATTTTAAAAAATCTTTAAAATTTTACGATTTTGAAATCAAATGGCAAAAATGTGTTTCAATGTAGTTTTAAAAAAAACTGTTTTGAATTTGAATTTCTGTTTAAAACAATATCCAAAAAGCAGTAAGCGTAGCATTTTAGTTTGGACAAATGGAAAATAGATATTAAAACTGTTAACGCAGCTGTTACCAGTATTGTTCGTTTAAACAATATTTTCATTTTTAAACAAAAAAACATATTATGCAGTTAAAGTTTCTTAAACAATCGAATGGCGTTCTGATGAACACAAATATGCCGTTCATAATGTGTCTGAACATTAAACGTTACGTCACTTACTTTTTTAAATAATGTTCACTGATAAAATTGAAGTACTTCTTTTTTCAGTTATCATTTTATTTGGATTTTAAATAACGGCTTTTGTTCAACTTTTTAATAGACCGGGATAGTCCTTTTTTAATCAGTGTGAAATGTAGTTTGTGAAACACACTCAACGAATAATTGCAAAGCAGAACGTATTTGTTCATTTTTTCATAGACCGGGATAGTCAATTTTTAATCATTTTGAAGTGTCGTGAAACACACTCGACGAACAATAGCAAAGCAGAAGCCGTTAAACTACTTTATGGCTAGTCACTAACATTTATAAAAGCAAGCACACTAAAGCTGATATATGTATGTGGCATGGGTTGTATCTACGCTATTTCACAAAAGATGCATTCGAGTATGGAAAACAACAGGCATACTTATAGCGTTAACAGAAACATGCTAATGTACAACTATGATGAAATGCAGTTTTCTGAATAAAGACAACGGTCAGTTTGTAATTCATGCGTGTACATATGATTTTTCGGACACCTAATTATGAAGGTGTCTCATTTATAATATATTTAGTGTATACGGGTCAACGGGATCATCAAACAAATTATCTTGTAGAAGGCCACGTACTGGTATCTGATTGACCCTTTGCTAATAAGAACAATAAAACATAACACGTAGCCATTTCTGTATAATAAATACTTATATAACAGTTTTATATTCATAAAAAAGGACGATCTTATAAATAGATATTGGAAGTAACGTGTTCCCTGCTTATCAGTTTGTGTTGTTTTGTTTTTGTTTTCTGAGGGGAGAGGAGATATATTCAAACTCTCCCCTTTCACCTTTTCAAAACATTCCTACGCCACTGATAGCTTATCCCATAGTATAGTTATATTATACATTTACACGGGCATTATGTTATAAATGCACACGTGCTCAACTAGCGTACTATAGTAGTTTGAAATGAAGCATCTATTCACGTCTATATATTATGCACAATTTTGGAATCTTAATTCTTAAAATAAACGAATGTGTACTTTATTTGAGTTATTTTCTCCCCGATATATTCATTTTCTTTACAGTACTTGTCAATGCGTCTATGAGTCTAGGTCACTACGATGAACATATACATACACCGTTTTTAAAACAAAAATATATGTTTTAAAGTTTCGTGTAGTCCCCTCAGAAAATTAAAAACATCATAAGAAAAGCAATTGTACACACGCCGTGTTAGAACAATTGTATATAATACATGCAAGCATTAGATTAATGTTCTCTTCCGTAGATATACTGATTACATTATCATAGTACAGGTGTTAATTATTATAAATACGCTGTCGTTATACACGCATAAAGTATACATTACACGTTTAACATGCTGGGCACATGCGCAATAACGTTTATATCAGCCAATCAATATGTTAATAATATGCCCGATATTGTTTGAATCAGCCAATCAAAGTAGTTGATCAGTTGCAAACAGCCAATCACAATTGATTATAATCGCCAGCCTTGAAACCGTTGGGTCACTGTAGTTTCATTGACAAAGAAGCAGGCAGTCATTTTACTTGAACATACTAAATGTAGATTTCGAATGAGTTCGAATGAAGCTTTGCATAGTTCATATTATGTTGTGCCACTGGTTGTTTATTTGTTTATATGATGATAAAACATGCAAGTATTTGATTGGTTTAAATTAATCTTAATATAGATAACAATTTTGATCAAAGCACATGTAAAAACTGCTGTTTATCAGTGTGTTTTCATTAGAAATATATATCGTTAAATACTCAGAGCAATGGGTTAAAATGTCCGTCTTTACTGAACTGTTTTTCGTCGTCCACTTCTGGCACATTTCAATAGTTCAGTTCTAAATAGAACTATATTGCGGAGAACTATATTGCGGAAAAATATTACTCCGCCTACGTCTGCTACAGTGACCCAAAACAGCTGCCTAGATGCAACGCGTATGTACAAAGCTGTTGATGAACGTAAACATATCGTTTGACTATCCTTTAATCACGTTTACAAAGTTGTTTTCCTCGTCTATAACTAAGATGTCATGCGTTAATACTGCAAACATTATTTGGTACAGTGTCGTAATATATACATCAGCAACTCAAAACGTAAGTATATGTTTATGGGCTTATTTCTTGTTTGATGCCGTTAGATATGGTTATACAGGTACATAACAATTGGAGATATGGCTATTGTCATAGTATGGGAAATAGTGTAGTGGGTAATCATTTAACGTGTATCGTTCATGAAATAACTAGATAGAAACTTTAGAAAAAGAAGTAACATGTTTAGAGGTGGTTGAACTAAGGTCATAAATATCTAAAAATGATAGCAACATGTTCCATAACCAAAAAGCGCTGTAGAGTGTACACTACGGACAATCATAACTAAGTATACTAATGATAATCATGACAGGACCTAAACGGACGAGTTTGGAAAATAGGTTAAACATATGCAACAGTAATTAACCTGTAATAAAATTAATATATACCAATCTGAACACACATCGCAAGTAGCTGTGAGTTAATATAACAATGGACGAGGTGTTCCGATTGGCATCACATTGAAGAATACGTCATAATTACGTCATAATTACGTCATCATGTCGTCATATTTCTACAGGTACTTACCTAACCCCGTACCACTGTTTGCCGCTGACCATGCCGTCCGCGGTGCGCCGCTTTGTGCAGATACTGGAATGGACGGAAATAAAGATATGAACGATACAAAGGAGAAAGTGCAAAAGAAAAAAAAAGATGTTAATATGTTGTAGTTGTTATTTGTTATGGTTGTTGTTGCTGTTGTTGTTGCTTTGGTTCTATTGGTTAACGTCCACATAGATTTCCCTGGTTTCTTGATGATCGTTATTTACTGATAAATATATATTCATGTCTGATAGAACTAAAGTTGAATGCATAAATGACGGACATATTGTCCTTTGCGTTATCACACAATGGTTTAGTGATGTAAAAAAGGACTTGACGTATCTTTTAATGTCATTGCTACAGCAAGGATCCCAACTGGGTATTACCAACTGCCATTACCACCAGCAGGTAGAATTATCCCAAATGACGACTGGAAACTAACTGAATTGATTTGGTTTTTAAGGCACGCCGACACATGAAAGGTTATATGGCGCAGATTTGGGACCCTATGATGACGTCTATCTAAATCCTTTTGGACTGTAGTGGTTGAAGTTTGTCTTTAATCTTGTCTTGTTGTATCCTTGACGGTTTATTCTCTTGTTGCTCTGGCTTCTTAAAGTCAATGAATACTTACTTTATGGCTTTCTAACTTTTTTTTTATATTATATTACTTATATTGCCTATTAATGCTGCCTTGTTTGTTAGAGAATATAACCTGGCGGAGATATGTTTATTGGGATGACAATAAGGTAAGAATGAGGTTTGGTGCACCTTAGAACCTGGTTTAAATCCCAGCGGTCCCTTTTTTTTGGCCACTGACCGTTCCAAGACGGTAGCCTTACTGTCAACCCTTTTGTGTTTTGCCTTTTATTCATCTTTAAAGTTGTTCTTTGTTTCTGTGTGTGTTTGTGGTTGAATCTCGTCCTTGAATGCTACTTTTCCTTTTCGATTTTTATATCTACTTGTGCTATGCTTTTTTTAATATTCATATATGCTTTGTGTTATACTTATATTGCCTATTTATTCTTCCTTGAGTATAGCCTGATTTCTTTATTTACACTGTCCCGTTTTATTGGGGTGACAATAAGGGATTAGTGAGGTTTGGTGTACCCTAGAACCTGGTTTAAACCCCCAGCGGCAGTTTTGCCACTAACCGCTCCAATGCGGTAACCCTATCGTCAATACGATTCTGTTTGTGATGTCACTTGCCTTGCTTCTTATAAACTTTGTAATCGTTGTTTGCTTTAATGTATGTTTTTTGTTGACTGTATTTTGTGTAAGATGCATTTCTTGTTCGACTTTTATATCTGTTCTATTATATTTTCCTACGAATATCGGCGGAAAAAAACATTTCATAGGAAAATAGAATTACCGGGGGAAAAGTAGAATGCCCCGCAAACAAAAGTAAATTCCTAGTATTTATTTGAATGTTTCTAAAGAGATGCGATTTTCAGAATATTTTCAAATATCTTTTAATATACGAGTATTGTTTTATTGTCACAAAGTACGGGTAATACAGGCACCTGTGCTTGTCATCATCCTCATGAACGGTATGATGAAAACAAAAAATAAAACATTAACCAATGCCAAACGACAATCTTAATTTTCTCTCGAGCACGTATTATCGTTCAGAGCCCATGTGATTTACTGGCAAATATACAACTGATAGTTCCGACATTCAAGTTATAGCTCAGCTCCCTTATCCATGGGCCAAAGAAATATAAAAAGATCGGACAGGGAAAGTAGCATTCAAGGAGGACAGTCAACCACAAAACACAGAAACAAACATGCAAACATACAAACAAGAAGTCAAAAGTAATAATAAAAGCAAACGACATCACAAACACAAAAGGGTTGACAATAGGGCTACCGCCTTGGAACGGTCAGTGACAAAGTAGGCCACTGGGAGTTTTCACCTAGTTTCCCCAAACTCTGTCCTTGTGAATGTGTGCTCCATTGTATTTTAGAGATGTTCTTACAATTGTACTATTAATTTGTTCAACTCTTTAGTAGATGTCAGCTTGGTTAACATATCGGAACTATGTATTCATTGCGTGTTTGATGGTAATTTATTTCATTTTAACCCTTAACCCGCGAAGCACGACTATAATAGCCTTTGCGTCCATTGTAAACCCAGATCAGTCTGCAAGTAAGGCACACCTTTTGAAAAACACCTCCTTTGCCACATAAATGGAATGGTCTTAATTAAAAAAAAGAATCTTTGTTAGATGGACATCAACAACATCAACAATCATTAAAACGTTAGTCTAGAGGACTATATACATGGCCATTGTCACGTAAGTGGGCATTTTTATGACTTTATGACATGACATAATGACGTTATAAAGCAAAAGAAACTGAAATATACGTATAATTTACGTACAAACAGGTGTAAATTATAATGATAGCTTTTTTTATGTCAAAACTATAAAATAAATTAAAACAGATACGAGCAGTACTACAATGCTAGTTAATAAACAAGCTTTGTTTTTAAATGTTATAATAGTGTTTTAGTTTTAATTAAAAAACAAAGAATAATATCCTTTTAATGGTATTTCTGCCACTATAACTAGTTATACAATATAACTATTGCATCTAATTAAACAAAAGTATTGCCCTGTTTGTACTTAAGAAATTTGGTTAATGTGTGTATGTAAATTTGTATCTTGCAAAGTACTTTACATAATGGATTAAAACTTCACACATGCATTCATTAGACAACACCACAGAGCCAGGGTCTATAACTCTTGCTTTTATTTTAACTAAACTATGGCCTCTTTTATTCTTTGAAAATTTTGTTAAAGTTTGTATGTAAGCTTACATCTCCAAAAGTACTTTACATACTAAAGTAATGTATTTGGCATCTTGTATAGCACATGTTTTTATTATACTTAGAAATATTGGTTAAAGCTTGTATGTAATTGATGGAAACCTTGTTTATCAATTGTAATTTCACCAAAGAGTATGAGAGTGGACCTTTGGAAACGGCCGAACACGACACATACGAAATAGTTTTGGTCTCGGTTTGATTGAGACTGTTCATGAACGGTAGTGAAATATGCTAGCCACCGTTCACGCCCCTAGCCCCGGGTTGAGCAGAACTCAATATTCATAAAATCAATAGTACATAATGTTAACCATCCCGAAGATGGCATGCATATGGTGATCGAGCGTCTACACTGTTGGCGGTACTCTTGTGTTTGTGGTGTTGTAAGCTTTGCTTCTACGTTTACTTGTAAATGTTTTGTATATGTGTTTTTGGTTGGCTGTGCTCTGTGAATACTACATTTCCTGGTCGACGGTTTCGATGACGAAAGTAAATGCAAATTTAATAATGGTCGCATTATTCTAAATTAAACAGAGAATAGCGTGCTATTAAGTGTCTAAAAACTGCTTGGCAAACAAAGAAAACAAAGAAAAGTATTGTTTTAGAAATCTTATTTAAATGATACGGATGAACAGTTCTCTCCGATAAAACGTTCTAATTAATACATACAAATTACCATAAGTTTGATCAGGCGGCCACAAAAGAATCTCAAAGTTATACCTATCTTCGAATGAAGCGCATCTTGCTATGCAATGTGGTTACTTCATTGTTAAAGGGACACATGGCAATCTTGATATTTTAAAAACTAGCGGCGTCCTGTTAGTTTTTCTACATAAATTGGATTTGTTCAATCATTAATGTTAATTATAATGATTGTATAAAGGCATTTCTTTTTGCATATTATTAATTTTTGATATTATTGCACCGATAATATATCAAAACTTATAGTATAATAAGACGAACTAGTGAATACTTCAAATTTGATTTATTTAAATGTAACCAAGGTAAAAGTAAAAATGATACTGGATATATAAATCGAGACACCCATTTCAAATACTTCAAGATTGCCGTGTGTCCCTTTAAAATAGCTAAGCCTGATACATGACTGTAAGTAAGAAATGGTATTTTGTTTTACACATTCAAAGCAACATCCTTTTGTAGTTAATGGCTAAATTAGTTGTTGTTTTTTATCGATTGCATACTAATTAATGTATTTAAACCATTCTAAAATAGTTACCGATCCTGATATACCTCTCTTTAATATAGCAAGCAGATACGCCTGAGTTAATATGGCGGCGCCAAAATCACAGGTTTCATTCTGTTTACAAGATATATATGGGCAATCAAACTGATATACAGAATGCCATACCATTGCTTGCCCTTTGAAGTGTGTAATGCATGGTACGAAAACGCCATTCTTCGTTTTCTAAGCCTCGCCTAATAACCTTGACCCTTTAAGAGGCCATGCAGTGAATAGCGCAAACAAAGAACAAAAACAAAATGCAAAGTATTGCGCCTATCAACAATGATGCTAGTTTCATAGTAAATAAACGGAAGTATTTTGCCGTTGGTGTTGTCGAAGATTTATTTGAAGTTGACACAAATAAACGTGTGGATGTCATATATTGTTGTAGGGATGTGTGCGTTCCTGATCTCTGTCACGAATGTTGCGCCGTGAAACTGTCAGAAGTATAACTTGCATATTAAATATTGTAAACAACCGATCTGTCAAATATATACCCTAAAAATGTTTTGAACCACATTATTATTTTGTATTGTTTCAGATAAATCTGTTTTTAAAGTATCAAAACGGTAGATTTATATTTATAGTATGTTATTTTACATCCTTTGTTTTAGCAATGTCATTAAATCACCAAAGGAATAGCAATAACAATAGCGATAATAAGATTCTGAGCACATCTAATGGTCTATTAAAACAAAAGAAAAAAGATCCAAAATGAATGGGATATGTTCAAGTGAAATTGTCAACCAAATGCATATTGTAGACATAAACAATGTCAGCCATATAGTACATGAGAGTAATTCAACACTATTGATGTGAACATACATACTAGTAATATCAGAAAACAAACTTTTATGGCAGAGTTGTGCCCTTTATATCCGAAACGTGATGATACCATTTTACTCGAAGTTTTTTGGTTGCTTATGTAAAATAATTTGGTCCATACAATAATAGTCCATTTGTCCAGCGAGAGCAGACGAGACATCCTGTCTAAATAAAATAAGACCATATCCCATCCATTTTGGATATTTTTTAAGATGGCCGACCAAAAGAGCTTTAGGGTAAACAAAAAAGGGCACAGAATGCGCAGTAATATGAGTATTCACCGTTATTAATTTATGCTATTACGTAGCTTATTTACTTACCCATTACGCATCAACGCTTCAGATATGTGCGTTGATTCTTCATGGAATAAATAAAGCAGACCTAAAGCCATAATTAAAATTATTTTTGCCTGAACGCGACCGGTCCAAAAAATTCGGCACGCCTTCAAACTTTTTTTTCCCAGTAAAATATGATTTTTCTAGTCGTATCCTGTCGAAATTCACAAAAGAATCTGACATACATGAAAGAAAAGATTTCTTACCTACCTACCCGTCTGAATAATCTAAGGTCGGGTCTGGGCAAACTAAGATAATTTTAAGTGTGGCATAAAGTCTAATTTTATAAATAGGGTTTGTGAAACTAATATTTACAATTTTAAGATATCGTACACCAAACAAAATGGTTTTATGCTAGTTTAGAGGGTACAAAAGATTAACTTGTAACAATGACGAAGATGTCAATTTTGACATTAATAGGGTAAACAGCCGAGCTGTCAACTTGTAGTCTATACTAATATATGCGACGAAGCTGTCAGAATTTGCATTTGCACTACAACCGAACTGTCAACTAGTATACGAGTCATGTACTAGAATGTGTGTGACTGTTTAGGTATATGTGGGTGTGTAGTATTTAGTGCTTTGTGCAATATAACTTGTATATTTTCATGTCGCCTGGTGCGTTTTGTTCCGCATTTTTGTAGTTGCATATTGTTAAGTCTACTATCACCTCTCGCTTTCTCGACTCTTTCACGAAAATGTCATTGTTTAAACTCAGTGTGAACAGTCAAAGTCCCCGTTTACAGTGCGTGATAGAAAAAAAACTCCATGTATTTTCTGCCCCTTGCAATACGTATTTGCAATGCAAACCAGGTCATCAACATCGACAATATTTTGTTGACTATATTGCCTTTTTTGTTTTTTGTTGCTGTTGTTTTTTTATATATTCTGACCTTGGCAACCTCACCGGTGTTGTTGTCTTATTAAGTATCACAAGTAAAAGAGACAAAATGTGTGTTACAAGTACTTCAAATGTCAATAAAGTCACGGAGTACCGCCTAGCCCACTTAGTCAAGGTGACTGACTGTTTCTTACAAGTACCCAATAGTTCAATAAGATAAGAAATACCGCCAGCCCAGTAGCAAAAGTGACTGATTGCGTCCTACCGCTCATGAACAGTCTCAATCAAACCGATACTGCAATATCTCGTATGTGTCGTTCTCGGCCGTTTTCAAAGGTCCATTATCATACTCTTTTTTTACAAGTAAATCATCTTACAACAAAGATATGAAATACCGACAGCCCAGTAGCGAAGGAGACGACTGATGGTGTCTTACAAGTAAATCAGCTTACAACAAAAATACGAAATACCGCCAGCCCAGTAGCTAAAGGGACTTATTGTGTCTTACAAGTAAATCATCTTACAACAAATACGAAATACCGCCAGCCCAGTAGCAAAAGGGACTTATTGTGTCTTACAAGTAAATCATCTTACAACAAAGATACGAAATACCGCCAGCCTGAAGCAAAATGTATAAACTAGATACAATGCCAGCGTGGATCTAGATAAACTGATTACGTTTGAAAATACCATTCACACACAAACAAAGCAGGAAGAAAGAAACATTACAAAAGTTCTCCTAAAAGATATATATATATTTAATAACAACAGCAACATCTTAATCCGTCCTAACACTGTATGCCAGGGTACCTATACAAGACAGTTTGATTTTATAGCATGTCATTGAAAGAATATCTTTTTTACCATGGTGTATTTTGAAATTTTGATGATATGATAACATAGGTTGTTTTATTTAAAAAAGATGTCTCGTCTGCTCTCGCTGGATAAATGATCGATTCTATGGACCAATTATTTCACATATGAAACAAAATATCTTGAGAAAAACTCAAAAAGATCAAACTTTTCAGATATAAAGGCCACAAGTTCTGTTACACAAGTATTATTTCTAATACTATGTTCACATCAATAGTTGACTTATTATCGTGTACTATATGGTTCACACTGCCAGGACTTTTCTTAGGTATTCTGGAAAAAAAGCTCCTAGATCGGGGGGGGTGGGGGGGGGGGGGGGGTTCTTCTAATTTGGGTAAAAATATTGTTCTTTTGCCATGTGGCGGTTATTCGGCTCCGTGGCACTCCTAGGAAAAGCCCTGACTGCTCATGCCTAAGTATGCATTTGGTTGAAAACTTCTCTTTTAATACCATATCCCATACGTTTGTGTTGGATCTTTTCTTAAAGATGGCGGACCAATACCCTTAAATAGCGTTACGCAAAAAACAGATTAGTTACAAACGAGTAAGCGATTGCGCTATTTTACTTGCGAATGAAAAACGTTATAACCGACCAGAGAGCATAACACTCTCTTTAACATATTATGGTTTCACGTATTAGAATGTTTATGTGTGTTATTACTCGATGAAGGCATTTCACGTAAATGTTTGATAGTGGGGTAGTTATCTCTTTTTCTTTTCTTTTTATAAAGTAGTTACACGGGATCCAAAGTGAACGAGGTCAATGTATCGTAGACGTGAGATGGGACGAAGCTAGTCAAGAATGTAATACCTGTTTATTTGCCTAGAATGACAAAACAGTGACAAATGCGTACAGCTAATAGTGTACATGGGCGCCTTCGTAGGCCGGTGTCGTAAATAATGTATTACCAATACAGTTGTCCGGCATGACAAATCAATGTCACTTGCGTACTAATAGTTCACAAGGAACTTATTGCAAGCGTGCCGTGACGAAGGTAAAAGACCGGGGCTGAGTATATATAAAAAATATATATATACTCCAGAGAAACTTTTCCGATCAGTTTATACATTATGCTACTCAGAGAGGTTTAATCACATTTTTTTAAATAATAAAGCATTTTAAAACCATACAATTTGGCACGTAAATACACTAAAGATTACTTTATACAGATATATCAAAATGATTATTTAATATTATTATTTTCTATACTTTCTAGAACAAAACCGTTATTCCTAACTGTCAAATTTTGAATACTGGTACATTTATTAATAGCTATACATGTAAAAAAATAAGATCAGTAATTGGTCAGAATGCTGAAACCCTTATCTAATATGTGTCTACCGCACGCTGGACGGCCAATACATTTGCCCGGCATGATGCGACCATGACGATTACGTGTTGTCCGCAGAGAAGAAAGAGCTCTCTGTTTTACGGATGACGTGCCGAATGTATACAACTGTATAATCACATTACCTATGCATCAGTCTGGCATATTAGAAGTGACAGTAACATATGGCTAATAGGTAAGAAGGTCGAAATGTCAAAATTTGGGAAGGCTCTTGACACATGGTGACTTATAATCTTAGTAATGAGTGTTTGTACGCACTGTTTCATAAATACTGCATTTATCAAATGTCGTCGTCTGTACTTCACTTGTAGTTGTAATACTTCACATGCACAATATCATAACACATACTGGAAAGGGGATCCCTTGAAAGCAATAATCACAAACAAGATAGAAAAGCAGCAGCCTCGGTTTTATTGAGTCTGTTCATGAGAGGTAATATAATGTGCAAACACCTCTCACGGCCCCTAGCACCGGCGTAAGTGATATTCTACTTTAATGGAACAACAGATCGTACTTAATGATCCCAAAGGATCAGCAAGTAATAACACTAATGATTTGTAGTTCGGGCGACTTTTTACGGCCGCCGCACAATACTGAATAAACGCTACTGTAGCGTGAATGTCAATAAATACTTAAAATGGGATCCCTTGGAAGCAGCAAACACAAGCATGAGAGAAAATAGCAGACTCCGTTCTGATGACGTCATGTAGAATGATAATAGTATAGGCATCCAACGATCGTGCAAACTCGGGCAGTCTCGTCATTCTTCGGTGTGACGTCATGTAGAATGGTAATAGTATAGGCATACAACGATCGTGCAAACTCGGCCAATCTCGTCATTCTTCGGGATCATACCTCGTGCGTATTTCGACGGATCGGTATCTTCAAAATCTTGACATTTTGTTAGCCGGAATAAACTATAGATGGAGCAAAAACATAGCGGGAATATAAGGCATACCATGCTAGTATGACATAACCAGTATGAAAACCGTTGTTTTCCTTATATCCTCGTTCACGTTAAAGAAGCATAGGAATCTATCTGTTATAACGGGTAGGGCAGGTTTCCGGATTTCTAAGGATCCTTCTCCCCTCTCTGAGGCGGCCATTAATAACATAAACATTGCGTTGATGAGTCGTTAAACATCAGTCAACATTCAGTATCCTTCTACATTAATTTCAGTATAGTAATGTACTGTGATTTTCTTTTGTGTACTTTGCAAATGTGTCAATAGAGGGCCTTATGGAAGATTATTGCAATTTAAATGTGTATGTCCTTAATAAATACACTCTATACCAATATTATATATTGTTTTGTCATGTAAAACTGTACAGAACTAAATGCGAGACTTAACCAAAGTTGAGAACACGATAGTTTGACAAAAATAAATGACTTGTCAACAAATTTGTTTTAAAAAATAGCTAGTTATGGAAACGTTGGCGAAAGATGAAACATGCCAGCCTTTAACAAGATTAATGACTGGCCTATTTTTAGTGTAAGATTGTGAGAATAGTACGGGTTAAGCTCGGTTATGATAAGTGTTTGTCATGAAAACAACAAAGCGGGTTTAGTTTTGCTATATATAGGTAGACATCAATTTAATATATTTATCTTCCTTATATTTTAACACTTATAAAATACAGTACGTTACCAGCAAACGTGACAGAATGTTTCTTAAATGATTCATTAACTCATATAACAATAAAGATACGAAAACCCACCTTGCCCACTAGCAAACGTGACAGAATGTTTCTTAAATGATTCATTAACTCATATAACAATAAAGATACGAAAACCCACCTTGCCCACTAGCAAACGTGACAGAATGTTTCTAACATGTACCTCATATTACAACAAAGATACGAAACACCACCTAGCCGACTAGCAAATATGACTGAATGTGTCTTACGCGTACCCCATATTAAAACAAAGATACGAAACACCATCTTGCTCACTAGCAAATGTACTGAATGTTTCTTACACGTACCCCATATTATAACAAAGATACGAAACACCATCTTGCTCACTAGCAAATGTATTGAATGTTTCTAACATGTACCCCATATTATAACAAAGAAACGAAACACCATCTTGCTCACTAGCAAATGTACTGAATGTTCTTACATGTACCCCATATTATAACAAAGATACGAAACACCATCTTGCTCACTAGCAAATGTGACTGAATGTTCCTTACATGTACCCCATATTACAACAAAGATACGAAACACCACCTAGCCCACTAGCAAATATAACTGAATGTGTCTTACACGTACCCCATAGTATAACAAAGATACGAAACACCATCTTGCTCACTAGCAAATGTACTGAATGTTCCTTACATGTACCCCATATTACAACAAAGATACGAAACACCACCTAGCCCACTAGCAAATATGACTGAATGTGTCTTACACGTACCCCATATTATAACAAAGATACGAAACACCACCTTGCCCTCTAGCAATGGTGATTTCACAGGTACTTCATATAACAACAAAGATACGAAACACCACCTAGCCCACTAGCAAATATGACTGAATGTGTCTTACACGTACCCCATATTATAACAACGATACGAAACGCCATCTTGCTCACTAGCAAATGTACTGAATGTTTCTAACACGTACCCCATATTACAACAAAGATAAGAAACACCACCTTGCCAACTATGAAATGTGACTGAATATTCCTTGTATGTACCCCATATTACAAAATAAGATAAGAAACGTGGCATTATTTAAATGACAATCGTGGTAGCTCATTACTATGTTAACAGGTAACTGGATGCATTTGTACTTTTGTTTATGTAATTAATATACACTCTAACGCATTTCTCTTTTATTTCCGCGATAAATGTAGCAAGTAGACAAGTTGTCTCGAAGCCTTAACGTAAACGGTGGTAATGACAAATTAAATCAAAACATGTTTTAAAATATACAACAGTTATACATTAATAAAGTAGAGACACCTTTGTATTAGAAGTTCCTCTGCCAGCAGAGCCTGCGTTCATCAAAGTCAAAAACGAGCAAATCAAAGATTGCAAAATACATGGAGTTGAGTATTTTGCATGCAACTGAATGGGAAAACCGTCATCTTGTTTATTGCTGTTTTTCTGGAAAGTCTCATGAATTTCAAACTTTAAACTTCTTCTCAAGCATAAAGTTAGGATGTTTAACACATCGCTTGTACGAAAAGATCAGACGGAAACCAGGCGTAAAGCAGACGGAAACCAGGCGTAAAGTAGACGGAAACCAGGCGTAAAGCAGACGGAAAACAGGCGTAAAGCAGACGGAAACCAGGCGTAAAGTAGACGGAAACCAGGCGTAAAGTAGACGGATTCCAACTGTTTTTTAGGCGTAATGCTCTTTTTCCAAGCGTAAACGAGCAGGAGACGGAATAATATGACTTCGACGTCTCTTGATAGAGGCGTAAAAATGTGAAAATGACGCCTGGCAAGAGGCGTAACTTAGATGACGGGCGTCCTTTTGAATTTTAACATTTTACACAGGCGTATTTTACAACTAACTACTTGAGAAAATAGATTTTAAATTGCATTCTGGGAGAAAACTCAGTTTGAAATTTTGTGGAAAAACATATTGACACGAAACATTTAGGCTTAAACAATGTTCATTTTAACTTATTAATACTGTGCTACCCACCCAAATTGTGTGTGGATTGTATGTGCATATCGGGACAATGTAGTAAAACATATTTAATTAGAAGGTTAGTTAAAAGTGAAACCTAACACAAAGGAATAATGTTACAACAATGCACAGTCTGAGGTAAGAATACATTTCATATATATTTCTATACATACATACCTAAACTGTACTAATAATGATGTAGTTACGTAATTGATGTGGCTTTATTCATGTATTAATAAATTGTTGATGGTACACAAAGTTCATGATGTTTTCTTTCGAAAGGAGCTTATTTGCATATAACGCCTCAGATTCGTGCAAAGTTTCCGTCTAGTTTACGCCCGTCATTTTTGTGTTTTACGTCTGCCTAAATGACTCCCGTCAATAATGCCAGACGTAACTCATTTGCATATTACGCCTCAAATTCCTGCGACTTTCCGTGCTGTTTCCGTCTAGTTGATGCCTGGTTTTTCTATTTCATTTAAATGGTTACAAACTATTTGACGCCTGGATTTTGGTAAAATTACGTCTTGTTTCCAGGCGTCGAATTTCGTACAGGATATGACGTAAACGTTTACAACAATGCAACATTCGTGTTGAGGTTAATGGGACACGTGTTTTTTTGACTCAGTATATTGAAAGTGCAAAATTTATTGTAATTCGCCTCGTCAACTTCGGTATACTACAGCCACGAGCGTCTATCCAGTGTAAACTGCTTCAATCCAGTTTCGGTAGACTGTATAAATTAAAACTAGTCTAAAAGTGTAACTGAATACCTATGTTGTATCCACCTTTCGCATTCGCTAAAATCGCAAACAAGTTCGATAACTCCACACCCTCAAATATCATTCGCAATATCTCGTAAACTGCTTCGCAGCGTGATCCAGGATTGACAAGGATTGGTCGAGTTTTCACGATTGCCTCAAATACCCAAATATACCACGTGATAAATATAACCGGTCTCGATAAAGGCTTAAATACACTGAAAGTTCCTCCATTGCCTTCCAGTGTTATCGGACCATGTTTAAAACCTGTATAGAAAACACAAACCTGATTTGGATACTGGAAAACTTACTGCTTCGTGAAGGTAAACATGTCCGCTATTAAAAATCAACAAGAAAAAGCGGTGGTTTCACTTTTGAAATTCATATCTAAACTGTCAAAAGCATGATGAGATGCATGCAAGCACAGACCTAATAATGTAATATGTCTGTGATTCAAGATATCAATTATATGTCCAGAATACAGTTACAGCCTGTGTGAATGTGTTTTTTTATTTGAAATAAGTGTATTTGTATGTATGCAGAACTGTCACATCTGGTCATTCGTTATATATTTCCGAGATGTTGAGATTTTCTCCGGTAAAAATCGAAATAATTTATCTCCACAGTGGTGTTTTAAATAAGACATCACCAGAAGAAGACGCACAACTGTACACAACAAATACATTTTAATATAATTCTCACTAACAAATTTTATGAAGTCATGTGAAAGTTATGAATTCAGAAATTTACCGCACGAGCTAATGCGGATAAAATGAAATATATCTTTCTCCATATGAAAAAGTATGGCCTATATGTAAAAAACATTCTGATTAAATCCCGTACACGCAGGTTTGTTACATTTTAAAGGTTTTAAACCACCAAATAACAGTAAAAATAAACTAACAAATCGTTTATCCAAACCCTATCCAGGGGTTCATGTCATAAAATAAAGCAGATATGCCCATTAAAAGTATATTTTGGTTCACGGGTACTAAAATACCCTAGAATTAATATGAGTAAAATGAATTATGATTTGGTAACTCTTAATTCGACGTGTCCGTTTTGTGTCATGCCCGTTTTGGGGTTTGGCTTGACTGGTTAAACCGTTTATATAGTGTCTATAGAGTTCGAGTTTCAAAATGTGTAAGTTATATAATATATATGAGCCGAAACACGCGAAAACGACCCTTCAGACAAAAATTTCACACTTAATGTTTTTTTATGTTTATGAAACACGGTGATTTTTTCTTTCAAAATCTCTTTATTTTATGCTGATATCTTAATTAAAAATGATTTTATCTCAATTTGAAAATTAAAAATCGTATTCACCAAATATTTTGACGCTGACGTCGTCGTCTTGGACAACGTCGTTCATTAAATAACAACAAAAAACATAAACAATTACCATTTTCTATAGCATCAACTATTTATATTAAGAAATATATTCCTATGATATAATAATAACGTAAAACACAGAAGTGTCGAGAAATTTGATTAGTAATTAACTGATTACCGGCCGACGTCATAAATTGTTACGTTATGACGTTGTCGTCCAAACGTCCGAAGGGACGTTTTCGCGTGTTGCGGCTCATATATAACTCTACTGAGTATGTAAGTTATATTTATAAAATATATATATACACTAAAGCGATATGAAAACGCAACACGGGAATTTCCGCTATATATGTTATATACTGCACACTTAATTGCACATAATATTCCAAAGAAATCCCAAGATGTTTTTTAAAAAGAAAGTTGCACAAAGGTAACAACTGTGATGTTGTAGACGTTTTAATCACACTACACTGTGTAACAAGAACTTCATAAATGTTGAAGTAGCTCTTTGAAAAATTGAGCTAGTTCAGTACTGTATTTAACGTGAATAGTTTGCAAAATGTTGCATCCTAAGTTTGCTCACATGATTGAGCCAAACGCGTACTCTGTGAATAATGAAACATTGAAGGAATACTATTTGCTGTATTATTTGTTGTTTTAGTATTTTTTCCAAAAGGAAAGGTCTTACGTAGCCATGTACCATTCGATTAAAAGCAGCATATCGTTCATACAATATATAGCGGAAATGCCCGTGTTGCGTTTTCATATCACTTGAGTGTATAACTCGTCGTCAGTAGGTTTAGAAATGGTATACATCTGCTGTAAACATTGCATGTTTATGGTGGGATAGGGTTTGTAATCAAATAAATATTCATTTGCTTAAATGATGAACGTGAATATATCATACTCTAGAAAACAAACCAAAATTACTCACCCGAATGTATAAGGACTATGCCTGAAAAAGAAGGAAAGTAAACATTACTGATGATGAAACGTTAACTAGTTTCTTAACTCATACCTATGTAAGTATTCAGTTTGTATATGTCATTTAATAAACAAAGAAATAATAATAAAATGTATGTGTATATAGGATTTATCTGTATATATTTTATAACTTTAAACTTACCATTAATAAATAAAACAAAAAACGTGTTCATTTTGATGTAGGATGATATTGGCACATAAACACGAAACGTTATCGTTAAAAACGTCTTAATCCAGTTATTTTTGCTATTATTTCATCGGTTATTTTCCATAAGTATCCGACAAAAAATCTTCCTACACCAACTGCGAAATGGCCCAACTGTCAGCTTGGTTTTGGTGTAAGTCGTATGGTGCTTAGTAACTGTTCGTTAATTTACGTCACCTGATTAACAATGACGTCGTCACATATCGGCTTTGATTCGTTAGTTTCCGTAAAAATGAAAATGAAATCTATAAATGTATGTTCCCTTGATAAAAGAGGGTTAATCCCATTGGATTAGAAAGGAAAACTATGCTTTAATAAACGAATAATTTTCTTTTAATTTTATTAATAGAATAAGTGTGAAAACTTAAAATTGAATATGACGGAAATTAACGAGCGTTTCCCGAATGGATTCGCTAATAACCGACACTGCCGAAGTTGAACGTTGACATTTACATTTTAACGTATTGCCGGAGGTGGAACAGGGACTGTCGTGACTGTCAAATAAGACAATGAAGACGCTGTGAATTGTCTCAAAAATGATAATTTGATTCATGAACATGTCACATATCTTTATACGGCTATGCATAAACATTCTGACGTGTATTCACGACTTACTGCCTAATTTGGACCATAAATAGGTATACTTGTTCTGCAATGCATGCATATAATTATATATAATTGTCATACCAAGAAAACTGCATCTTATTATGTGTTTTGTCAACATGTTGCAAAAATGAGCTGGATTTTTAACATACCTAGTTTCATATATGGTGATTTCTGCTTCAAATAGATAAAGTATAAATTAAGCGTCTCCGTGGCCGAATGGTTAACGACGTTGCGTTGTAAACCTACGCGTCTCACCGCTGCGAGTTCGAATCCCACTTACGGATGGCGGGAGGTGTACAGTACTGATTCTACCCAGAAAAAGTGGGTGGTCTGCCTCCACCACAAAAAAGCGACCGTCATACATAACCTAACATGTGTTGAAAATGACTTAAAACACCATACAAATTAAACAAATTAAACAAACAAACAAAATGTTCTTTTGAAGTTCGCGAAATATGTCATGTTGTTATACTATGCATGGTGCCTTTAGGTGTCATTAAACCATTGAATTTCCTTCTTCGTTTTATATAGGAATGATGTACGTCAAGCAACGAAAAATGCGAGTTTTTCTTCGTAGACAATTTTAAAACAAATAGCTATCAAACAATCGAGCGCTGTCCAATAGAAAATGCAATAAACACACGGGCTTATGTTCAATGGTAAGAAAAAGTCAATCTGTTGAATGACGTCACTTTCTAGTTTAACACGTAACGGATAGATACTGTCGCTGTACTATCTGTATATTAAAATTAAATATCTCAAACAGACACTAATACATGTTCCCAATACATCATTCATGTGAATTAAAGTTAATAATAACAACAAGCAATTTGTATCACAAGTAAGGCAGGGAAATGTTTTTTCCTATTCACTATTTGACTCATACACCACAATCGCAATGCTGTAAAAGATATAACATTAACTTTGTGGTGAATATACCATACCGTCTTTAATGTGCAATACCCACGATTTTTTTGTGGTGGAGGCAGACCACTAACTTTTCCCGGGTAGAACCCTCCGCCGTCCGTAAGAATCGACACTTCCTGTCGAGCTCCCAGTGGGATTCGAACCCGCGGCGGTGGGAGGCGAGAAAGTTTACAACGCAACGTAACTGTATTGGTAAGACTCCCATTGTTGTATTATTTACTGAATAAAGAATTCAATAGATTTAAATTCTTGCAATATGGCAGATTTCTATCGCGATTGGCAGTGTGGCTTTTCCGTGTATTTGTTTTTGAAAAAAAAAGACTGCATTTTCATTCAACTGTTTTTCAGTGCTACAACATCAACTCTAACCCTAGACCCTATTCCCACAACGAGTGTACGTGTGAGGCGACATAATCCATTAGTGCGATGTACATTAGCAAAAGGTGTGTATCGGGAAGGAAGCGGACGCGTAAATTAGTATGAGGCTTAGTGATCACCTGGGATTCTTGCTGACATATATTTTGTGAGTTTTAAGAACTGACGTGATTGTTTAAACAGGCTCCAGATACCTCGCCGAAAAATGCGCACTTCATGAGTCGTGGCACATAATAGATACGGTCACACTGATTTTTCGAATAAGAGGATTCATTGCTTTGTGTTAGGCACAGAATATAAACCCATAGTTTTCACAACTGGGCATCGTAATGAATAATCAATATACTGTTAACACAGAAACACATACCGTTAATAGACTGTCGGTGCAAACAAAACATGTCTAGTGCGGTGGACTAAACCGTAACAAAACATGTCTAGTGCGGTGGACTAAACCGTATAAACAGAACTGATGTATTAATAGCAAAGCTGTCTGATTGGCGGCTAGTCACTGATACATACCCGATTTATCATAAAATGTATCAGTCATAAAGTGCAAATATTATATATTATGCCGGAGAAAAAATTATAAAGGCCATTTGTCATGTTTTTATATAATCGCAGTATAATATTAGGGTTAATAAAAATTAAGTTCAATATTATTGTAGGCATTTAAATTCGTAAATGGTTTCATAGATACTGATTTAATTAATTTATTTAATATGCTAAATAAAACAGTTTCTTGATTCCGGATCCCAAATATCCGCTTTTTAAATTGCATTCGCAACATTTCGATCAATCCATTGAATCATATCTCGTATTTGGAAGGAATCCATGTTAATTACAGGCTTTGGGAGCCTGTACGGTGGAAACCGATAATTTGAGCAAACATGGCGGCGAAATTCAATTACTTTTTACATCTGTACATGCCCAGATTTTTTTTATCAGAACAGGCTATTTAATGCAACATTATAAAGCTGCAAACGGTCAAAGTAAAATAGGAACATTTTATAACTTAACAGTGTGCAGATCATATCCTAAAAACATAAAACAACACTTGCAAGCATTCGTGTGCTTGGTCAGTATGCGATTGCTCACTAAGAAATAACATTTTAAAGAACATTTCCATCTTCAAACATCATTCAAAAAAAGTTCAACAATTCATTTTTTTTGTTAGGAATAGATTCAATTTAACGATTTAACACTTTCCTGCCCTGCTAGGCGAGTATAACTCGAATTTGTAAGCCTCAATATAGCACACGAAAACCGGTGCTTAACTTTTTTTTGCTATGGGTATGGCGAGCGCCAGCGTTATTTGACTGTACTGGTTGTAAGAGTTTTTCATTACGGATAGTTTGAGCTAAATTGTGAGCATCTGTACGGGTATATTGATCAAATTTCTGTACGGATTTGTTTGAACGGATGTGTTTGAATATACGAGAGATAATACACGAAACGTCCAAACTGTCTTTAAAAATGATATTGGCATAGCGTGTTAAAACACACTGATTGCACGTGATGTCCCGTTGTCATGGTGGGATTATATATAGCGCTCTTGTGCGTAGTTAAAGCGGTTTAAAAAGTAAACAAGAAACATATTATGCATGTGTGTTAGAGAGGTGGAGGAAAGTGGGTAGGGGGCGGTGGGGTTCTAAATATTTCAGACGTAGATAATTTGTGGTGCATATTTTTAATGCCTGCTTTGATGACTTAGTCTGAATTTTCTAATTTTTGCTGCCGGACAATGTGGATGCAGCTGCGCACACTGCGTACATTTAGCTACCCTCTTGGCCCTATTCGTACTTATAAAGAAAGTAACTCTTAATTAGCCCTTTAAGTAATGTAACCATGTAGTCTCGTTACTTTACTCCAAGGTTATAATGAACCACTGTTTTTTTTTCAATCTAGCATAATTACATTTATTCAAATATATTCAAATCTTAGCAAATTTAAGAAAACTATCGACATCATGTTATACACGTTTAACAATGTCTCTTATTTCTTTTTTTTCTATTGTTTAACATGCTAAAATACTTCCCCTTAATAATAAAAATATTAACTGCATCTATTGCATCTATTGCAACATGTAGTATAACTATTTGTTTACATTTTAATTGAATAATGATAACATGCTTGTACTTTGTGCATGAATTTATTAAGATATATCATTTATTTGTAAGGGTCACCCAAGTGGCGATCGAAAAACAATAATACAATGTCTCGATATATATATACTGAGCAACTCTTCTAACTAGACTACGTATATAATCGGCTCTATAATCTTTATTAGTGAGTGAAATTATCTGAAATTGTACAGACAACAACATTAACATGTTTCACATTTTATTCCGTAATTTCAACAAAATTTATTGAAATTTAAAATCACAATTTCATTTTTTCCAAAGCGAGCGGGCAATTCGAAAGTCACAAACAGTACATAAAAGTAAGTCAAATAATTACAATACCTGATAGTGAGACATCCCAGCCTGGACCATGCCTATTGCTCGCGCTCATTCTTCCATATTAAGTCTTCGCATTTTTAAAATATTGTGTTTTTATTGTGTGGATATCGTTTGGCTATAACAATTCGATTATAAAAATAAAAAATTAGCACGAGACAATTCAAAAAAGCAAATTTTTTACAAAACGCACGTGCATTTCGTGTGAGGTAATGTGACAGCTATCGACCAGGTTTTTCTTTACACATATACAGAGTGAATGGTCAGATGTATGAGTAATACATTTTAACTGTGTACGACTTAAAATAAAAAAAAATATTGCAAAATAAAAATAGTCTAGTTAGAAGAGTTGCTCAGTTTTACATGCATATAAAATGTATATATTATCCTCTATCAATTGCAACACCTATTTTTCAGTTTTATTTTACTCGCTACTTATTCAACGAACATTGAAAGGTTGTTATGAGAGAATATACTATGTGCCTATATAAAATTGGGGTTAAAGGTTGCTTTCAACACTACATGTAGTTCAGTCATATCACGACGGTATCTACCCAATGCTCAACTGTATAGTGCTGCCACTCTGGAATACCACACAGTAGACACATGCCATGGAACACCACGCAGTCACCGGCCGACCATTCTAGTATTGCGCTTTATTAGTCCCGTTACGTGACGTAGAGTTATCGTTATGCCTTCCTACAGTCAACTTTTACAACGTTCAAATGCTGAACTAGCCCTTTATATGCTGAACGTCAAGCAAGGGAGCTGTTAGAAGTATTTTGTAAACCCACAACCTCCCGCATGCGAGGCAGACGTTCAACGAATAAACCATCGCCGCGGTTCAGAATAGAAAGAGATCAAGAAATAAATAATAGGCTTTCCTCACACAATGCAGATACACAGAGAGTAGATATGCAGATCAAATAGAATACAAATATCAGCGCGGCCCAGTGGATAGTGTGTTGAATTTGAAATCCGAACGAAGCTGGTTCAAACTTTCCCGGCGCCACTGAGTTGGTTGTGTGTTTTGGGTAAGATTCTTCCGCTCAGATTCGTCCGTCGTATGAGTAGCTAACCCGGCGGGAGGTCCCGTGTATCGGAATCTATCATGAGAGCACGTTATACGGCAAGGGTTGTTTCTGTTATGCGAACTATTTTTTTGGTGTTATTGTGAAATACGATTAACTACTGTTATCTTACATTCTTTAATGTTATCCTGTTACGAGAATCCCCCTTTCCTCTCCCGACCCCTCCCCGCACACATCCGTTAGACATCGCCGGCATATGATTGAACTCTTCTCTGTGGATACCAACCCATGCACGTCGGAGAGAAGGCACCACATCACTGCTGGACTTGTCACCCTGTTAATGCTTTGGGCCAAGATCGGTGCCGTCTCTCTTGTCCCGCCCGCCGTGGACGAGATGCATTTAGATGAGCGTCGACCGTCTACATGTGTGACAGGGGGAAATATGTGGTCGGCGACTCATCAACTGAACGGAACTGAAGTGGGGAAGACTGGCGCTTTACATGGAGCAAGGTTGAAGAGGCGGTGTGGTCCCCAACAACAGAACTCTAGGCCCAGTAGGATAGGACACACCAGGGTGCAGCACCTAGCGGATGTAGGCTCCACAACACCAGCCGGCAACACTCACCGCCCCTGCGACAACTACGCAGAGCGGATGCAACACAACACAGCTTATATACAAGAGAAACGACGCAGATTTAACACTATAGACATCTCTACCCATAACATCTAGACAAGTCCACACTATAATGTATATATCTGTACCGGGATTCTCTGGTGGCGTATGGTGGAAATACACACACACGCACGAGCGATTGAAAAATAGTTTAAAATGACGTTAAACCATATGCATTCTTCAACAGAAAATCTAACAGTTGTTTATGTTCAATGCTGATGCTACATTTTTTTTACCTCAACAGAAATACTCAATGAATTGTTGACATAAATTATCCGGGAACTTTATCGAGTTCATTGCAATGCATTTGCGCTTTCCACAGAAGCATACTTTATTTACAGAACTAAAATTCTTAATCGAATTTTTGGTTTACGTCTTGTTTGTAAAACATATTCTCAAACAAATGTTTGTAAAACATATTCTATCTTATAATATATCAGAAGCACCCGTACAGATTTTTCAAAATATTGCTCTTAACACGCGTACTTATCGTCTCTTTCACATGTACAGTATTTCCGCTCAAATGTCGTGAAACAAATAAGTGTCGTACAATGACCTATTACAAAATTTGCAGGAAATATGCAAAATTCAGGTAATCCAAAATCATGAGTACATTCTTTGATATCTATTTCTTAAGACATTTTATTAAATTAACTTCTGAAAGAGAAGACTCGAATTATTCTTAAAATGTTTGAACATGAAGCGTTCATTGATTTCGCGAGGAGTTTGTCAAGTACCGTAGATCCCATTGGTTTGGACAAGTAGACGTTTTCTAATGTATGCATTCAATTCAGATTTATTCGTAAAATCATTCGGCATCTAAAACAAAGTTTTAAAATGGATATATAAATCAACTTACAGATTTAGGTCCATGTGGTTTTGACGTGTTAAATCCGCCTTGTTTTGCTCAAATCATTGGTTTCAACCGTACAGGCTCCCATAGCCTGAGTTACGGCATACTCATCTGGCGACACCCTAGATTTCCACCAAATGACATTCACAGTCAAAATCAATAATATCATCAAAGTTTTGCAATGCCATTTAGCCATTGTTTTATCTGTAGTTTATTTACATGAAACTGCTGGTATAATATTCATTTGTAAATGCAATAACAAATAGTCAACGCATAGCTTACATCAACGCGTGTGGGGCTGTTAGCCATATTTTTTATATATATCAGCATTGTGATTCAACAAAGATTTCCCTTGATTTGGACATGTAGAAGTTTCTACTGTATGCGTTCCATTCAGATTTATTCGTAAAAACATTCGGCATCGAAAACAAAGTTTTAAAAAGGATATATAAATCAACTTTCAGATTTATGCCCACCCACCATGTGGTTTTGACGTGTTAAATCCGCCTTGTTTTTTCTCTCAAATCATTGGTTTCCACCGTACAGGCTCCCATAGCCTGAGTTACGGCATACCCTAGATTTCCGCCAAATGACATTCACAGTCAAAATCAATAATATCATCAAAGTTTTGCAATGACATTTAGCCGATTGTTTTATCTGTAGTTTATTTACATGAAACCGCTGGTATAACCTTCATTTGTAAAGGTAATAACAAATACTCAACGCATACCATACATCAACACGTGTGGGGCTGTTAGTATATTGTTTATATATAGCAACAGTGTGCTAATTTCTGTCCCGTTGACTTCCGGCTAACAATAGGTTGTTGTGATGCTGTTGAAATTAGTAATTCATCGAAATACATTCGAGGCATGAACCCAGAAAATGACGGAATTTCCCGACTGTGCACGATTGGCATACCGGAAAAACCTTAATGAGTGTTGGAACGCTCTTATGATATTATACAGTTGGGCAGATATAAAATGCACACGCATTAACAATGACGTAAGAGGAGGACATCATACGTATTTTACTTTCGTTCTATTCCTCTTTCTTATATACATGCATTTAACGTTATAAGTAGTCGGTGAAGTTAATGTACAAAATGTTCAAACCCCGCCCCCCACCCCCCCCCCCCCCCCCACCCACCCACACACACACACACACACCAAGCCCTTTTGGTACGCAGTATTCACGACAGACATTTAGAGAGTATTCAGTACCCACGGCCCGGGTTAAAATAGTATTCAGTACTCGGGTTATCCATGGTAAATAGTATTCAGTACTCGGGTCTAAATGAAGGAGTATTCAGTATACAGCTCTAAATTAGAGAGTATTCACTACTCGCGGGGGTAGGGGTGTGTGGGGTGGACACCCACTACACCCACCAACATGTCAATGTCAAGAACAATAATCACGTGTGTCCGACTCATTGTTAGACATTCCAACCATCGGTAAAACTGTTATATGTTTATCATCAACCACAGCCTGGTGATTGATGACGGTATTTGTCACAAACGAGTACATATTATTGTCTCCAATCTTATTTTGCTTTCATCTGGTTTACGTGAAACGAGCATTTTTGAAGATGGACCATATATAAAGTTGTGCTGATTTTGATATATGTTCGTGTTCACTTTGCAAGCATCTTTATAGTATTGCATTAATTTTATACATATGTAATTTTTTGCATACGCATTTACAAGCACGTCGCCCATATTGACGTGTAGTAAAGTCATATTGGGTGTTTGATGTATACTTGTTCGTGATTGGTCATGTCAAAGAAAGTATGTCACGTGATGTAAACAATGTTGATTTCATTGTGAAAATTTCCATTATGTAATCATCATGACAATATGTTTGTTTCAAATAAAAAAAAATTGTGAAAATTAAATGTTACAACCTATGTCATTCTCTCTAATTTAAAAATGCGTATGCAATAAAAAGGTTATTAGATTTATTGGGATATGTGCACTCGTTCTTTTGCGCATAAATATTGCGCTCCTAAAGTCGCGGAATATTAATACGCAAAAGAACTCGTGCATATATCCCAATACAAATCTAATAACCTATAAATATCAAGATCAGGAGCTTATGTATGGAAAGCCGTAGTTGCCTTATGTTAGACGTTGGTTCCCTATGTGCTACGTGTCATTTAAACAGTGTATCAGACTATTAAGGTATTATGCTTCGTTGTTGAAGTCGTTGTTGAAGTCGTTGTTGAAGCATTGTTTTGTTGTGTGTGCATTATTTCTGGGTATCGTCTCGTTATGTTGGGTTGTTGCAATATTATATTTTATATAGGTCAGATGAGTGACTAACGTGTATTAGTGTACCAATCCACATATTATTAGGAAGGCGCCAACTTGACAAACACAAAATAAAATATTATCATTTATTAAATTGCTTGATCATTTATTAAATTATTATGGCAAATATTGGGCGCGGCTCCAAATAGCTGGCTGCCGGCAACATATATTAATATCATGGTAGCCTTTAACATGTTTCACAAAAGAGGGCATGGCCCATAAGCCTGATACCCTTAAAAAAGCCCCAATAGGCTTAAACAAAAGGTGAAGCCCCAATAGGCTAAAACAAGAGAGGGCATGTCCCAACAGCCTTATACACTTAGTGAAGTCCCAAAGCCTTAAATAAAATGTTTATTCCAAACTCTAATTTTAAAGTAAAATGTTTCTTCATTTAATCATTTTTTTCTAAAGTTTACAATAATGCACACGACCGAACAAGGCATGATGCACCAACAAAAGGCCCAAAAGGCTTAATATTACATGCTGTAATCCCGACCCTGGGGAACAGTGGTCTGTATTACATTGAAATTTACTAATTGTAAAATTGTTAACTGCCATTAAATTTGAGTAGTATAGAAACTGGCGGTACCAGCACAGTTTGCCCTCCCGGGTCCCCTACACGAAAAGCTGGAATATTTGCGTGTTTTGGCATGGCCAACAAGCTCAAATCACCAGAAAACAGTTTTTCCTCGGGGTCTCCTCCATGACAAGTTGGTACATTTGCGTTTTGCGGCGTGAGGGGCAAGCTAAACAAAACTATTCGGAGGAGGTGACACTGTGCTGTCAAGCCCCGCCAACAAATTTAAAACTTTTTTCTAACCCCGGAGGGCAAACTCCACTGGTACCGCCAGTTTCTATACTACTTATAAATAATTGATAATATAACTTGCTACTTTTGGGAGAGCGCAACTATTTTATTTTTTTCTGCTTGGCTGTTAAACAAAATCAGAAGGAACAAAGCAATCATCTTCATCATCACTATACATGTCACACTTGATCATGGACTATTTTATTTTTCTGCATTTGCATTTTAAATAAGCTTTCTGTTGATATAATCAAGTTTTTCTAGATAATAATACATTTCTAATTGTAATAGCCAGCATCCCTAATATTTCGATATCCCTGACGGGGTGATATTTCCAACATATAGCTCCACAAACATTACTAGAACCCCATTTAGATATACCTCTGCGGAAAAATATGTAGAGACACATCTGAAGTTTGGCAAGTCCTCTTGCTAGCATGTCCTGGGAAAGAACATTACTAGAACCCCGTTTGGTATACCTCTACCGAAATGAAAAAGTCCTCTTTTGGTGAAATTTCTCCCAATCGTCTGAATCGAAATCTCAACATTTTGTCAAAATAACTTCAACATCAAGCTTCTCTCGGCTGTTAAACAAAATCAGAAGGAACAGGACAATCATCTTCATCATCACTATACATATCACAATTGATCATAGAATCATTTATTTTTCTGCATTTGCGTATTTCACATTTCAAATTAAAAAGCTTTCTTTTGATATGATCAAGTTTTTCTAGATAATAATTCATTTCTAATTGTATTCGCCCTCTTTTGTTCATTTGACTTTTCCTAGTATCTGGAAAATCAGCACGAATCACATCATATTCTACCCGGCCCTGTTTGCATGCCAACAATGCTTTCCTATATTTGCCTTTCAACTCCTCAAGTTTTTTCACATATCTCTTCCACAAATATGTGTTCCATATATAAAGTAATATATTATATGTTCATATCTTTAGGAGAGCGCAATGTTATTTTATGTCTACTTTCAACGAATCTACTTTCGACGAAGTTTCCAAATCACACGACCCAAAACGACATCAACTCCAGGTCTTCTAGCAGGAGTATTTCTACATTTTGCAATATTGAAGGGTAAGCGGGAGGCAAGTTGAGTTAGACAAGCTATTTTCATCCGACATTACAACAAACATACAGCAAGAATAATTCTACAAGCACCAAGAATAATCTAACTATACTACATATGAGTGAAATGAGAAAAATACGAGCAAGCATAGCAGCAGGAAAAAGATGGGGGAAAGATACCGAAGAATTGCAAGACAAATGGAAAATCCTAGTAGCCCAAAGAAAGAAAAAAGTTCTATCTCCAGAAGGTAGGACACTGAGAGCAAAAATAGCAGCAGGGATGAGATGGGGAAGAAACGACAATGAATTACAAAAACAATTATAGGGTTTAGATGGAATATTGAAAATCAAGAAAGACCAAAAAGAAGAAGACAAAAATGACATCGACGATACACAAGAAATGTCAGATGATAGTACAGATCAAAATGACACCGAAGATAGTACAGATGCCATTTCATACAGATCTTCCTTTTTCTGCATACCATGTTTTACTTTCGTCCAAAGATCCTCAAATCTATTTCGTAATTCATTCAGAATATCTTCTGTACAATCTTCAGTATTCTTGATTTGATGATTTCTCAATATCTCTGATTCAATGCTATCTCAATATCTCTGATTTGCTGTTATCGAAATGAAATGTAGAGATGCACCTGAAGTTTAGCAAGTCCTCTTTCGGTGAAATTTTCCCAATCGTCTGAATCGAAATCTCAAGATGCTGTCAAAATAACGTCAACTTCAAGGTTTCTTGCAGGAGTATTTTTGTGTTCTCCAATATTGAGCAAGGTATGTTTTTTCTTTCCATCCCCTGGATACTTTTCCATTTCTCTTTGTAGGTAGAAGTCATATATCTCTACTTCTTTGTTGTCAGTCATCACTATCTTTCCTATGAAATGTCGTTCTAGAATATTTGCATACTTTGTATGTTGTTTTCGGAATATCTTTGACATGTTTTGTAGAACCCGGAGGTGCCGTTTGCTCAATACTATTTTCTACTATATCATCTAGTACTGTAATTGCTAATCTGGCTTTCTTCTTTGTAGGTGTTGTCTTTTCTTTTTCCAAGTTGTACTACGTTTCTTCTGTAACTTTCTTCATTTCTTTCTCCAGATAGTACCCAAAAACTGAAACATCATTTTCTTCATAGTACAAACATGATATGGTATTCTTTCTATGCTGTACGCACTTTCTACACAAGTAGTCACCCTCTGGTAGGGAAATACATCTCACTGCATTTTTCACATTTTCATCACAATCCAACACATATTCATTCAATTCCGAATACTCCTTTTCACTTTCTAGTATAGTTTTTCTTTTTTCGTTGCAAATAATTTCCACTATCCTTGTTGGATCCCATCGTATTGTTTTTCAACTCCATGTATTTTCTGTAGGAGGAAAAATTTCCACTAGAACTTTGTCTAGTATGCACGAACATGAGTCGTTCCAATTATCATCAATTGTGAGTCCAAGTTCTTCTACTCGTTTACAAATCCTCCTCAATCCTTCAGTAGCATAGACTGTTTGATGACTGGAATCGTTTTTCAAATAGTAAATGTTTTAATCATATTTTTTCTTGGTATAATTTGCAAACCATACCAAATAGTATTTTCCAATAGGTATGCGACTAACATATTCTATACAATCGGGAAAATCACAATACAATTGTTCTACTCGTTTTCTAATCTTTTCTATTCTCTTTCTATTTTTCTCATATTTTTTTTCCAACTCACGCAACTCCTTTTCTTTTACCTTTCAAACTTTCTCCTGCACGTTTTTGTTCACCTCTACCAATTGTCCCTTTCCTCTTCTTCAAATATCTGTGCAATTAATTTTTTCTCTTTTCTTGGCGGAGTTCATTGATATTTTCCTATCTGTTTCTTGTTGAATAATTTGAAATGGAGGCTTCTCATCACCTGTTCTATTCCTCCCCTCTCCCTTCCATATCCACTCTACACAATTTGTTGGTGGGAGGTAGTCTGTTGGTTCTATCTTCGTTGTTCTAGCCTTGGAAGAATTTTGATCACAAAGGATTGTTTTCGTATCTTTTTCTTTGGTGTAGCATTCTAGCGGAGCAAATAGAAATTTTCCATTATCGTATTGCAGTATATCAAGCACGAATATTGGGCAACAACGAAAGCCAAATGTTGATACAGCATACTTCTTTGCTTTTTTCCATGATACTTTTGGTGGTAATGAAGTCCCTGCAATTCTACCAGTGTGAGTGTTACAATACCAAACAATGTACAAAGTGTTTTTAATCTATCTAGTATAATCATATTACTATCAATATTCTCTGCTAGATGTGTCCATTGATTTTTTGATTCTTGTATAAAGAATATACCCGGGAGTTCTTCTACAGTTTCTTCTAGAATATGTGTTCCTGACAAATGGTTGTGGTCTCCGTATATTGAAAGTTCAACTCTAGTACATCCTCGTTTTTGCACATCTGGATATGAAAATGTATTTCGCAAACGTTCAGATTTGGATTCAACAAAATCAGCTAGATGTCCTCCGAATACTTTTTGTACATCCCCCGCTTCAAAGTTTGAGACTATCTTGCTGTATACTTTTGTTCTCGCACCATTTTCATCTCTTGTTTGTTTAGCGGTGAAGACATTATTTCCGACTGATTTCGTATGCTCTAGAATTGTGTGCTTTTCACTCTGCTTTCCAGAAAATAGGCTCTTCGTTCTGTCAAAGTTGAAATAATCAACCAGACTGGATATTTTCATTGTTCCAGAATAGTCGTTTGTGTAATCTATAGAGTATATTCCTAATCCCACACTTTCTAGAAGTTGACAGAGATTCATTTTCTTCTCTTCCAACACATCTATGGGAATGTTTGTCACATCTGTCTTTGCGAGTACATTTCCTATTGGTTTTTCTTTCCATATGCGTTCCCAGTTCTTTCTTGCTCTACTACTTGTATGCGATTCAATTATTTCTATAGTTTTCGAGATACTGCTATTCTTATTCTTGTTCAATGTACAATTACAGATTTTGACATTACAATAGTCTCGCCTGAGTCCGATTGTTTTCGACATGAATGCTGCTATTGTTTATACAATATTTTTTGCAGCACCTGTTTTTCGGTTAACATCACCTTTCCTTGTTTTGCTTGAACATCCTTTTTTCCTAGATACCCAAATACATATATATCATCAATGAATGCTTTTTCTATCCCAGGAATATATGGCAGTTTTGTTTTTACACTATTCCCTTTTGCGTAGTCTACCTTTGAAATATCTGATACCAGGTTATTGTCGTAGGCATTTTCTTTTGCTATGTAGTATGCTAGATATCTGCTCGAACGAATCCCCAAAGTGCTCCCATCTATCTCCATGATTCTTTCTTTGGTAGTTTTTTTCTGAGATCATTGTACATAATATAGGTTTAGATTATAAACTTCTACTTTCGTTGAAAATATATGAGATTATCTGTATTGATTTGCAACAAAAACTTCGTTCAACCAATCGAGTATTTCATGTTTATCTTTTTCGGCTATGGGTCCAAGTTTTTCCAGCTGTATAGATATGTCTACCATTTCATACAGATCTTCCTTTTTCTGCATACCATGTTTTACTTTCGTCCAAAGATCCTCAAATCTATTTCGTAATTCTTCCAGAATATCTTTTGTACTATCTTCGGTGTCATTTTGATCTGTACTATCATCTGACATTTCTTGTGTATCGTCGATGTCATTTTGGTCTTCTTCTTTTTGGTCTTTCTTGATTTTCAATATTCCATCTAATCCCTGTAATTGTTTTTGTAATTCATTGATATTTCTTACCCATCTCATCCTTGCTGATATTTTTGCTCTCAGTGTCCTACCTTCTGGAGATAGAACTTTTTTTTCTTTCTTTGGGCTACTAAGATTTTCAATTTGTTTTGCAATTCTTCGGTATCTTTCCCCCATCTTTTTCCTGCTGCTATGCTTGCTCGTATTTTTCTCATTTCACTCATATTTAGTATAGTTAGATTATTCATGGTTGTTGTAGCATTATTCTTGCTGTATGTTTGTTGTAATGTCGGATGAAAATAGCTTGTCTAACTCAACTTGCCTCCCGCTTACCGTTCAATATTTCAAAATGTAGAAATACTCCTGCTAGAAGACGCGGAATTGATGTCGTTTTGGGTCATGCGATTGGGAAACTTCGTCGAAAGTAGATTCGTCGAAAGTAGACATAAAATAAAATGGCGCTCTCCTAAACGATTTGAACAACCAAAACATTGATGGAAGCTTCTATGAATTGAAAATGTTAAAAGCTGATCAAGAAATATTTAGAATTGTAAAAGTAATACGACGTGATTGCAAAAAGAAACAAGGATTGATTAACTGGAAGGGTTACAATGAGGATTTTAATAGTTGGGTACCGTTTAAGGATATTCAAGACATAAAAGTGCGTTAAATATATGAAAATATAATATATTACTTTATACGTGGAACAAACATTTGTGGAAGAGATATGTGAAAAACTTGAGGAGTTGAAGGGAAAATATAGAAGATTATTGCTAGCATGCAAACAGGGCCGGGTAGAATATGATGTGGTTCGTGCTGATTTTCTAGATACTAGGAAAAGTCAAATTAACAAAAGGGGGCGATTACAATTAGAAATGAATTATTATCTAGAAAAACTTGATCTTATCAAAAGAAAGCTTTTCAATTTGAAATGTGAAATACGCAAATGCAGAAAAATAAAATATTCCATGATCGAGTGTGATATGTATAGTGATGATGAAGATGATTGTCCTGTTCCTTCTGATTTTGTTTAACAGTCGAGAAGCTTGATGTTGAAGTTATTTTGACAAAATGTTCAGATTTCGATTCAGACGATTGGGGAAATTTCACCAAAAGCGGACTTGCTAAACTTCAGATGCATCTCTACATTATACCAAACGGGGTTCTATTAAATGTTCTTTCCCAGGACATGCTAGCAAGAGGACTTGCCAAACTTCAGATGTGTCTCTACATATTTTTCGGCAGAGATATATCAAAATGGGTTTCAAGTAATGTTTGTGGAGCTATATGTTGGAAATATCACCCAGTCAGGGATATCGAAATATTAGGGATGCTGGCTATTACAATTAGAAATGTATTATTATCTATAAAAACTTGATTATATCAATAGAAAGCTTATTTAAAATACAAATGCAGAAAAATAAAATATTCCATGATCAAGTGTGATATGTATAGTGATGATGAAGATGATTGCTTTGTTCCTTCTGATTTTGTTTAAAAGCCGAGCAGAAAAATAAAATAGTTGCGCTCTCCCAAAAGTAGAAAGTTATATTATCAATTATTTATGAGTGGTATAGAAACTGGCGGTACCAGTGGAGTTTGCCCTCCGAGGTTTGAAAAAGAGTTTTAAATTTGTTGGCGGCACAGTGTCACCTCCTCCGAATAGTTTTTTTAGTAATCGTAGTAATAGCATATACCCTATATTCTGTGCTACTTTGAGACTAATTGTGGTCAGTTTTTAAGACATGTCATTTTTCTCCTTTTCTTTTTCCTCCTGACAAGCTTTCAGGGAATTGCTCGTAATGTTGTAGCAATTTCTGACTAGGCTTCCTCTGAAAGCATTTAGGTAAGAGGTTTCCAATGTTTCGCTTGCTTTCTGTCCTTAATTCTTCTCTGAACACTGTTGTGCTTCTTTTTCATTACAGATACATTGTCAGATGAATATGTAATACACTGCTCCCATGATATATCCTTAACCTTATCCTGCATAACTATGTCAAGCGTTTCAAATGCAGATGCTGATTCTTCTTTGCTTTTCATGTGTTATTATAGCCTATATTGGTAGACAATTATTTAATCAAAATATTTAGAAAATAGTTGCTCATGTTCTCCGGATGATATTTTACCAATGTGTCTAATCAAAATAATCAAACCCAGATCAAAGGTATCCTCTTCATCATTACTCGTAACTGCCATCTGTGGCAATGCCATACCACTGAGATTTACCCTTCTGCATTAATCATTCTTCAACACTCGTAGAAGCAATTGCACCATTCTTATATGTGTAGCTTGTGTTTGTCTCAAGTGATACCTTTGGGCAATTCACACTTTCTTTAACACTCGTAGAAGCAATTGCACCATTCGTATGTGTGTAGCTTGTGTTCGTCTCAAGTGATACCTTTGGGCAATTTTAGATTTTGAAAACATTTTGCAGAAATGGGCACCAGCATGTCAGATTACTAATTGTGACTGGCATTGAGTTATGTTCTACCACAAATTAATAGCATTACATATTTGGATGTAGGTGACAAGACAGTTGCGAAACTTTAATTTATTATTGACACAAAATATATTTAAAATGATTAATATGATTACATATTTTGAGGTGGAACAGTGGCTAACCTTTACTTTATCTAGTGAATTTAAGGACTTTAGGTACTAACTTAAATTCATTTTATGGTGGGGTGGGAAAATGATTGATTCAATATCACTATTACATAACATATTTGGAGGTGGGTGACATCGCAGTCGCTAATAACCTTTTATTTATTATTAATATTATATATATTTTTTTTTAAATAAATTAATATTGCAAGGCGTGTGACATGATAGTCACTAATCTTTTCATTATCAAAACATCCTTCATAACAAAGTCAGATATGAAACATCCTACACAATGTCAAAATTCTGGAACAAAGACAGCCTGGACCTAGATACACATGATGGCAATGTGCACATGGTACAGACTTGATTGTTAAGGTAATTGCATTCAGTTTGAATGAGTATTGGCTATCACTGTTCAGTTTAATTGAAATTTGAGATAATCTGTATTTTTATTTATTACATAAATTCCTATGTGGGAAATATATTTGTCATGTTGCACTAGTGTACTAAATATGCAAATGCAGGCCGAATAATTGTTCTTCCTTTTCCGTTCAACTCAATGTGAATTAAAAAATACAGTATTATGCTAGTGCATAAAATACACGTCTACAAACGGCAAGACGAGTTTTACTATGTCCGTCTAGGGTGCATCTATAAACGTCCGTATGTAAAAAAGCACCCAAAGACGTCAAATAAATGAGACTAAGTAGTATGCTAACCTGCATCACATCGTTTAGATATATTTTAAAATAGTTAGCTTCGCCCGTATTGAGGCTTTGCCTTGTTCATATTATTAAAACTAGATGTTAGAATTTTATTTTCTGTAAAGTCATGTTCCCTTGTTCCCTAAACATATGTGTCAATGTTCTCTTGTTCCCTGAAAATGACAGCCATTGTTCCCTTGTTCACCAAATATAAATGGCCATGTTCCCCAAAAACCCTGAGAGGACCTCATTATTGAGTTGCTTTCAATTTGACAAATTATTTGTATTGTTCTTTCATTGATTTTTATTTGTTTAAAATTTACTTTCACATTTTCTGTGCTCGCCGAAAGGGTTTTACCTTAGTTCATATTAAACACAGTTGATAAATATATTCTTTGTTACGTTTTCTGTGCTCGCCTCAATGTTTTACATTAGATCATAAATGAGACATTTTAAGTTTGAATTTGATGTCTATTGAGGGACGAAATTGGTGGTTTCATACCTTTAATTTACTCCCAGCTCAAACTGATTTCTACGAGTGTGCGTTTCGCACATAACACCTACGAAGCACGTTTGTTAATTTTCTGTCAACATTGAAACATTGAAATGGATTTCGCCAAGAAACAACTAACAAAACATGGCTGGAAGGATGGTAATTCCGTTTTTATTCAGGTTGATATTCCTCAACCTGTGAGATACACATACCTGAGTTCTTATTCTTAACAAAAACTAAAGATTAATCACAACTGTGTGAACATTTCCAAAATAAAATATTCCGTCACTGTTTTTAAATTTAATGGGTTGCACGAATTACTAAAACGGACGTGAACGGAGATACAAATTACCGAAATGTCGTTAGTTTTCATGAATAAAAGTCTTATATATCTATCCATCCAACCATTTATCCCATCCACCGGAAAGAACCTCTGAGTCGAGACGCAAGTATCCTGGCGTTTAGTCTCATATTTTATTTGATGGGGTGCTATTTTTACAAAAAAACGTGTGGACAGTTTCAGAAATGTATGACGTCACTGTGCTAGACACCTGTTTTGCCTTGTAAATCACAAGTACGCTTGATTGCGGACGATTGTTTATTATATAGACCAATTAAGACTGAAAATCACCACCTAATATTACAGAATGATTTAAATGAACTTGAACTATGGGCCAATATATGGGGCATGTCTTTTAATGCCAAAAAATGTTACATCATGAGTGTCAACTGTAAATCTACACATGTTTATACTTTATGTGATCACATTCTAAAACAAGTTGATGATAACCCTTATCTTGGATTAACACTTAGCGATGACTTAAAGTGGTCAACTCATGTAAATAAAGTTGCCAAAAAAGCAAACTCAACCATGGCATTTCTAAAAAGAAACTTGAAAAATTGCCAGCAAGAGTGTAGGATGACAGCATATATCTCGCTGGGTCGATCCGTCATGGACTATGGCTCGATGATATGGGACCCTTATACACAGAAAGATATCGACAAACTAGAATGCGTCCAATGACAAGCAGTTAGATTCATTACAAACGATTATAAATCAAAAGATGAAGGGTGCATGGGACGAGGCTTGGACCTCCAATCACTTCAGGATCGACGGACATCAAACCGCCTAGTCTTCCTTTACAAAGTGGTCGAGGGGCTGATACCAGCTATTGCTACAGAGGAATGTATTCAATCTGCGAGGAATCAAAGACGTATTACATTAACAAAAAACACTGACTTATTATATAAAGTTGTAAACAACGATACTCGTCAGGGGCCACTTTCCGTCACTTATGTAAACATAAACTAATTTTTCAGACACATCTATGTATCCTGACAATTTTTACTCTATTTTCTATTAGGTTACCTCTTCCTGGAAATTTGATACCAAATAATTTTGTTTTATATAAATTATCGAAGTTGCACGTGACCTTTTTATAAATAGACTAAAACTGAGAAATCATTTTGTTTACAAGCTCAGTTTCCGTCATGTATTTTATCGAGTGATAGATTCAACTAGGTCAAGAAACAATACAGTTTTATGAATTAGAAACTTGTTTGCAAGTCTATTCAACATATTCATGTAAAAATGGTATGTTTGCATTGTTCGATCAGTCACATCAGTCGTTATAACAATGCGCCTGGTAACATCAATGTAAAATTTTCAACGACGACAATTTACAGTAACTCTGTGTAAATCAAACAGATACAGGTTGTACGAGTTGCTTTTCTTTGGTTAAACTATATAATCACGGTATAGTTTAACTGCGTCCGCTGAAGAGTGATAAAAATATGACGTCATTACAGTGTTATTTTTTTAATAGTTTATTATGCGGCAGTATGCGCGCGCATCCCCAACGCCATATAAGGAAGTAAACACATTTTTCGGAGAAATCCCTTTCGGTTTTGTACACTTATTGACTCTTTGGTCGTTTTTTCCTGTTTCCAATCTTCAGTTATAAACGTCTGACAATAAGCGGCATCGCGTAAGTAATTTGGAGCGTAAAAACGTTTTTTAAATGAGAATGACGGAAACTGGGCTTGGACGGAAAATCAATATTTTTAAAACTGAGCAGTTAAGACATTTATTTTTCGTGAAAACGTCTGAACATTGGAACCACCTGGAAAATAAAGTGGTCCACGCAGAGACAGTTGAGGGTTTTAAAACAGCCCTCCCGAAGTGCTGCTAATTTACTAGCACTGCGCACTCCAACCCGGTGTTATAAGCCAGTGTTCTCCCCAGGCTTTTAAGGCATGTCGCATTTAACATGCCTTCACAGCCAAAATGCTTTGCAACATGCCTTAATTTTGAAAAGACATGTAATACATTGTAATTATTGTATTTCTGACAAACTACCCATACATATAGGGGTCTGCTACAAGGATACACTCTGAAGCATATTTTGTCTGATAAAAACGACATGCCTTGAGAAATTCCTGGGGAGACCACTGTAAGCCATAACAGGCCCTTCACTGTAAACTACAGATACAGATCCAAACAATGCATAGTACCTAGATTTAAACTAAATTATGTATTTCATATCAAAATCTGTTTTGGATTAAAATTTTAGTGTGAAATAGATAACCAATGATCATTCTTTATTTTACTTTTTTTAGGCAAGTTGTACATTTATAAAATTCAATGTATCAGTTAAAATTGACTTTATGTCTAGCGCAGAGAATCTCTGCGAAAAATCCACTGATATGAAAGTCAAACGGTTACACATATGCACGTCGGAGGAAGGCGCATATCAAAAATTGTCTTGCCATTTGTAGATGTGTATTTTATGCGTTACGAGTTCTGGATTGTCTAAATAGCAATGCAAAACCTGATAGGTGGCACCGCGTAAACTATATTTAGAATTTAGAAATATCCCAACCTGGAGTTGGGTACGTCAAATTGCGCACCTTTTACATGTAAGCAGGGTTCGACACTAACTTTTTTAATCGGGTAGTCCGCAGGACTAGTGACTTTAAAAATCTAGTAGTCCTCCTGAGAACTAGATGGTCCTTCCATAAAACCGTGTATTTAGCAACAAAAAAAACAGGTGTATAACAGGAGACAAACTTCAAAGTGAACAGTGCCAAAAACCCTTTTCGTCTTGAAGATACTAACTGAAATCGTAAAACTTATTAATTCTTTTTCGGTTTCTCCCCTGGCAGACTTTCATCAGATTTAGATGCATTTTCAACCCTAACCAACTTGACAAATGTTGATCGAATGCAATATTATTCTGGTCTTCGTTTCATTTTTATTGAAAAATACTAATTATTCGACAATTACCCCAAACTTATTTTTCAGTCATACCCGCATTGAGTAACAAAACACAAAATCATTACCTTATCCCAGGGAGTAAGTATACAGGGAGGAGAAACGGGTTCATAAACGCTCTAGTTTATCGATTTATGCTGTCGCGTTTGAACGCCGCCATTTACTATTTTATCGATACATGTAAATCGATCATAAGCGCGTTAAATTTGAAAAGTTAAAATTTCAGCCAACCTTGCAAATTAGGCAGTTTTTACAGCCTCTTTTTTACGGCTTTCTGTTATAATGAATGAATGTTGTTATAGGTCATATTGTGCGCAAAAACTGACGAAATATGAATAAATGAAGGATATATTAAAAATTAATGTAAATATATCAGGATAAAACTATTAAAACATAAGGGATGATATGGTAGTAATATAAACTATCAACGAATGCCCGTATTTCTGTTATAATCAACATCACGAAATTACCTTCTTGACAAAGATAAATATGTCTACTATTCACTTTTTTGTTATTATTAATGCCTAATATAATCCATACTTTGTATCTCGTTTGCAATAGCTCCATACAATTTTTAATTTTAACGGAACCGTCTGGTAATGTGCTTTTATACATGCAAACAAATACACGCTCTGTATCAGAGGACACAGTGTGATTAAATAATACTTATGTTTACATTTTGCACCTTTATTGAGTTTGTAAGTGTAATAATATATAAGAATTTGCTGTTTTTCACACACGCGCGAAACAACCGGAAGTAGTCATTTTCACGCAGTAGTGAAACACGCGCGTCAACATAAAACTGCAAAACGATCCGTTTCTCCTCCCTATATACTTACTCCCTGCTAATCCATAGACATAGATAAGTTATTGATGGCTATGACTAATCGTAGGATTCAATACATTTCTGTTGATTTCTCTCGTCTATAGAGCAATCACAAACAAACTCGCTTTATACCAAACACATTTCTTTATTTCCTAATTAGCCATCGATAAAACACACAATAGAAGTTTGCGCTTTTGCTTATTGACGACCGCCGCAAAGATTCTTTACAACTCACTGTGCCGATGTCAATCATACAATTATAACCGCCTTTTAAATTTTTTTATCGCTGGAGAAATCATTTTCAAAGTATCTCGTCTAATCATAACCCCGCCCTTGCGTAGTAGTTGTAGTACGATTTTTAATTATTCACCAAACGGAAAAATACGACGGCTTTGATTGGTTTACTTAAATAGAATGCGCACACGATCCCTACATGATCTAATTACGTGATCGTCTAACGAGCAAACATGTCGGTTATATTCACATCTCGCCTCAAGCACACGATAATGATTGATAACTAGGCTATTGCCCTGATTAGATAAGAGTCGGGTTGTTATTTAATGGTAATGGGGTTAAATAAGGTACTTGTGAAACACGAGCTGATCCTGTAATTTAGAGGGTTTTGTTAATTATGAGGTTAATCACATTTGAAATTGCCGAAAATCACCCGAAAATGACGGCGACTCAAATTTCGCCCCACATGGATAGAAAAGCGAAGTCAGCCAAATCATAGCGACGTTTTAAGCAACTTCGCCTAATCGAGTGACCCCGGCCCTATATTAGGAATGTGTATTTTACGGCGGTAATATCTATAATGGGGCTCGAAAAAATTACTAGTCCAACGGACTAGCCAACTTTCACTTTAGGTAGTCCTCCTGAAAAACAGGTGGGAACAGGACTAGCGGACTAGCGTTAGTGTCGAACCCTGGTAAGTGCTAAGACACTAAAAATCGGAACAAATACATTTTTGCAACTCAGCAGAGACGTCAACCTTGTGCGCTTTCGCAAAAACTTACGAGAAAAACTTATGTACGATGCTTCGTGAAACGACCCCCAGTGATTCTTGTTTTATTTGACCTATAGAATTAATATACACTTTGTTTTCCAGGTAGTGGACTGGGCAAGAGCGAGTCAGGCATCAAAGAAGCAATAAAGGTCAAAATCAAGAATGATAATAAAGGCGTAAGTACCGTATAATACAAGTACCATATTATACACTCGGGACTCTTTAAAGGGACATGCGGCAATCTTCAAGTTGAAGTAGCTTATTCAGTGCTCCAGATCATTTTAAAGTATTTGAGTAGAGTGCTCATCAAAATAAATGAGTACCAGGCTTGTTGTTTCAGTACCATCGTACCTCGCGTAATCTTAGGTTATCTTAGCTATCTTTTTTTAGCTCTACTGATCAGAGATCAGCAGAGCTTATGCCGTGGTGCGGCGTCCGTCGTACGTCTGTCCGTAAACTTTTTTTTGTAGCTACTTCTCCTCTGAAACTACTGAATGGATTTTCATGAAACTTTACAGAAATGTTGCCCATGAAGTCTAGTTGATCCTAGCAAAGATTCATGTTGATGTGAAATCCAAGATGGCCGCCAGATCTAAAAATAGGTTTTTAAAAAACAAGTTTGTAGCGACTTCTTCATGAAAACTATAAGTGATATTGATATGGGACTTTTTCTAAAATGATCAGCATGACATGATGTTGGTCCTTGTCGAAAATCGTTTTGATTCGACGTTAAACATGGCTGCCAGCGGCCATCTTTGTTTACATAGAGTTATATAATGAAAACTTGTAGCAACTACTCCTCTGAAACTACTTGACGGATTTTCATGAAACTTCACAGGAATGTTGCTCTTGATGTCTAATTGATCCTAGCAAAATTTCAGGTCGCCCGGAAATTCAAGATGGCTGCCATGGCTAAAAATAGATTTTCAAAATACAAGTTTGTAGCGAATACTACTTGAAAACTATAAGTGATATTGATATTGGACTTTTTGTAAAATGATCAGCATGACATGATGTTGGTCCTTGTCAAAAATCGTTTGGATTCAACGTTAAACATGGCTGCCAGCAGCCATCTTTGTTTACATAGAGTTATATAGTAAAAACTTGTAGTGACTAATCCTTTGAAACTACTTGGCAGCAGCGTTTTTTTACCTTATATAAATGGGACCGATAAACGGCCCCATTCCCAATTGAAAAAATTGACAATTTTTCCCAATTTCCAACTAAAAAATTCCCAAATCGAAGTAGTTTTTCCGTCAATCTTTCTCCTGGGATATTCTCAATACACAGATGTTATAGATCTTCCCAGTTCTGTTTTAGATTAATCTTCTTAATAAAGTTTTTTACCAGGGTTGTACGTTACTTCTGCGTTTCTGTATAAATTGAAACGCAAAACACAGCCTCGTCACCCCGAGGACGACGCCATGTTGTTTATGCGTTGCAGAAATGCTTTACCGTTGTATGTCATCGAAACGCTTTACCGCTAGTATATTCTACTATGTAACAAGCGCCTCAGTGAGCGATGGGTTAATACTAAATAAAGGACGAATAACAGAAATCGTCTGGGCCAGGAAACTCTTTCCTCGGTCTTGAGAATATGCAGAGAATCTGGTGCAACCCTAAATGACAATGAACTTAACAGCATTGTTAACATTTTCAGGGACAACAAAAAATGGGAAATTATTCTGTAACAACACAGTGAAGTACAATAAAAACTTGAAACATTACAGTTGTGAAAATATTTTATTATGTAAATCATCAATAAATATGTAATATTTCACAAAATACAAAAACAACATTTTCCCCAATTTTGAGAAAAATCACGTGTTTTTTCCCAATTTGACCGGCCACGTCCCATTCCCAAAATGGTAAAAAAAAAACGCTGGGCAGATTTTCATGAAACTTTACAGGAATGTTGCTCTTAATGTTTAATTGATCCTAGCAAAATTTCAGATCGGCCAGAAATTCAAGATGGCCGCCACAGCTAAAATTAGATTTTTTAAAAAAGAAGTTTGTAGCGACTACGTCTTGAAAACTATAAGTGATATTGATATGGGACTTTTTGTAAAATGATCAGCATGACATGATGGCTATCAGAGTCAAACATTATTTTGATTCGACGTTAAACATGGCTGTCAGCGGCCATCTTTGTTTACATAGAGTTATATAATGAAAACTTGTAGCGACTATTCCTGTGAAACTACCTGACTGATTTTCATGAAACTTCACAGGAATGTTGCTCTTGATGTCTAATTGATCCTAGCAAAATTTCAGGTCAGCCGGAAATTCAAGATGGCCGCCACGGCTAAAAATATTTTTTCAAAAAACAAGTCTGTAGCGACTACTTCCTGAAATCAAAATCAATCAGTAGAGCTTCAAGGTCATTGATCTCTTGTTTTAAATAGAATGCTACGTTTTTTTTTAAACAACACATAAGGCCACAAAAAATTAATTACCTGGTTCTCAGGCCACTTTTTCTGAGAAGAGATGCGGGCGGCGCATTTTTTTTTTACAATTTTACAGTGGTTAACAGACACGCGGGCGATTTTTTTTATCCAAACTTTTAATTCCAATACATGTATTGATGCAAAATATCTCGAAGTACATGTGCAATAAACAGTTGGATCAGCTCATCTCTATTGTCGATCATTACCTTATCATTTCTTCCCGACTTATGCTTCTTTCAATCACAATAAGTCTGTATATTTGTATTTATTGCATGTTGTTGTGAGACTTTGTCGATTAGACGCTTGAATAAATCGCCTGTTCTGTAGCACCTACTAGTTCCAAGCGTCTCAAGCGTCTGACTCTCCTAGATTGGTACCCGTACGACTGCAACACTCACAAGCTAGCGACAGATAGTCGGCCGCGCACCAGTCTACCGACAAGGGGATTCCCCTGAGATAGTTGCATGTAAAAACCGGAACAAACTTTTATGCGGAACTTTTTTTTCGAAATTTCGGTAGCGCATTTCCAATTTTTATTTTATTACTTTTGAGATAAAATTGGCAATGCGGCACCAAAAAAAGACATGCAGGCGGGTCTGAGAACCAGGTAATTAATTTTGTATGGCCTAAGGATGCAGTTTTATCCAATATATTTATTATACTGTAGTCTGTCTATGTCTACAAATACATCATGTTTTAACCTTTTGCGAGATTTTATAATGCCACGCCACAGTCTGAGCCTCATGGCTGGTACAGGGTCTTAGCCACAATATACCTGTTTTTTTTTTGGTTTTCAGACATTTCCCGCTGTTGTGGAAATAATGTCAATTAAAATGGTACAAACAATTAGCGAGCCTCTCCTTTTTAGCTCTACTGATCAAAGATGAGCAGAGCTTATGCCGCGGTGCGGCGTCCGTACGGTAAACTTTTTTTGTGGCGGCTACTCCTCTGAAACTACTTGACAGATTTTCATGAAACTTCACAGGAATGTTGCTCTGGATGTCTAGTTGATCCCAGCAAAAATTCAGGTCGACCGCAAATTCAACATGACCGCCACTGCTGAAAATAGATTGTAAAAATGCGATTTTGTGGTGACTACTTCTCAAAAACCATAAGTGATATTGATTTCAAACCTTTACCAAAATGACTAGCACAACATGTAGTTGGTCCTAACCAAGTTCATCTTGATTGGATGTCAAACATGGCTGCCAGCAGCCATCTTGGTTTACACAAGAGTTATATAGGTACAACTTGTGGCGACTACTCCTCTGAAAACTACTGGACAGATTTTCATGAAACTCACAGGAATTTTGCTCTTGATGTCTAGTTGATCCTAGCAAATATTCAGGTCGGCCGGAAATTCAAGATGGCTGCCACTGCTGAAAATAGATTTTAAAAATGCGATTTTGTGGCGACTACTTCTCAAAAACCATAAGTGATATTGATTTGGAACTTTTACCAAAATGACTGCCACGACAAGTAGTTGGTCCTAACGAAAGTCTCTTTTGATTGGATGTCAAACATGGCCGTCAGCTGCCATTTTTGTTTACATAGAGTTATATAGGAAAAACTTGTCTACTCCTCTGAAACTACTGGACGGATTTTCATGGAACTTGACAGGAATGTTGCTCTTGATGTCTAATTGATCCTAGCAACATTTCAGTCAGGCCGGAAATTCAAGATGTCTACCACAGATAAAAATAGATTTAGAAAAGAACAAATTTGTAGTGATACTTCCTGATAACTATAAGTGATATTGATATGGGACTTTTTCTAAAACGATCAGCATGACATGAGGTTGGTCATTTTCGAAAATCATTTTGATTCAATGTTAAACATGGCTGCCAGCAGCCATCTTTGTTTACATAATGTTACATAGTAAAAGCTTGTGGGACCCGATAATGAAAAACCTTGTCCGCACCAAAACTCCTCTCCCCCTGAGGCAAATCTCATGGAACTTCGTAGGTAAACTGCCTGTGATGAGAGGATGACCCTATTGATTTTGAGGTCAGTAGGTCCAAGGTCACTGGCACCCGATAATGAAAAACGTCTGCTCCATAACTCCTTTCCTCCAGAAGCAAATCTCATGAAACTTCATAGGTGAACTGCCTGTGATGAGAGGACAACCTCTATTGTTTTTTAGGTCAATAGGTCAATGGTCAAGGTCACTGTCACCCGATAATGAAAAACCTTGTCCGCTCCATAACTCCTGTCCCCCTGAAGCAAATCTCATGAAACTTTATAGGTGAATTGCCTGCGATGAAAAGATGGCCCCTATTGTGGGTGGGGTGGGGGGGTGGGGGGTTGCGTTGGTGGGGTGGGGGTGTAGGGGGAGGGACTGGTAGCGGCAGTATCTACAGCTCTAGTTTTGAATCAGATTCAATTTTTTAAAAAAAAAATAGCAAATATAAATGTAATAAATGTAAATTTATATTTTATTGTTTATTGCAACACATTCAAAACAATATATTTATTACATTTGCTTTGGATTTTTTGACAGAACAAGTTGCATTGCATCTTTGGTCCGAGTTTTGAAATGCGTTCCAGAGCATTTGCAGATTGAGTAGAAGGTGGTGGGGTTGTAAATAGATTTTTCAAAGGCTGGAAAACTCCGCAAATTTACGACCATTACGAAAAATCTAATTCTAAATGTGATCCAGTTCATGATAAACATGTCATATCAATTGAAATATGGTGTTAGCACCCTGTTATTCAGGTCTAACAGGGTTTGTCTCTAACAGCTGGCAACCGGCTATAATCGCCGTCTGTTTTGAATTTGGAGCTGGCTGTAAACAATTTTTTATTTTTTTTGTAAATAAGTATAAAATATTATTAAATTATTTCATCTTCCGAAAGAATCATGAAAATTCTGACCTTAATTAGCACCAAAAACAGGAGATTGCATGTAATTAGACCTCTTGCTTATCCGCGGGGGCGAATGCCCGCGGACCCCATAACAACCTCTCTCGCTTTGCTCGATCACTAATGGTAGTCGCCTGACAAATCAAAGTAGTCACCTGTTTCAAAAATTAGAGACAGTCGTCTAATATTGTAGTCACCATAGGTTTTTAATGGATTCAGTAGTTAAATGCTTAAATTAACCCTGGTACATAACCTAGGATAGCATAAATGATATATTATTTTGATAAGTGAATTTCCTCGTAAATAAGAAGTCATTTTGAGGCTCATTAAATAAGATGTTTAAGCCTTTTATAATAGGACAGATCATTATTAATTTTGTCATTTTTAGCTCTACTGATCAGAGATCAGCAGAGCTTTTACCATGGTGCGGCGTCCGCCGTCTGTCCGTCCGTTAACTTTTATTTGTAGCGACTACTCCTCTGAAACTACTGGATGGATATTCATAAAACTTTACAGAAATGTTGCCCATGAAGTCTAGTTGATCCTAGCAAAAATTCATGTTGATGTGAAATCCAAGATGGCCGCCAAAGCTAAAAATAGATTTTTTAAATTCAAGTTTGTAGCGACTACTTCTTGAAAACTATAAGTGATATTGATATGGGACTTTTTCTAAAATGATCAGCATGACATGATGTTGATCCTTATCAAAAATCGTTTGGATTCGACGTTAAACGTGGCTGGCCATCTTTGTTTACATAGAGTTATATAGTAAAAACTTGTAGCGACTACTCCTCTGAAACTACTTGGCGGATTTTCATGAAACTTTACAGGAATGTTGCTCTTAATGTCTTATTGATCCTAGCAAAATTTCAGATCGGCCAGAAATTCAAGATGGCTGCCACAGTTAAAAATAGATTTTTAAAAAATAAGTTTGTAGCGACTACTTCTTGAAAACTATAAGTGATATTGATATGGGACTTTTTCTAAAATGATCAGCATGACATGATGGTTATCCGAGTCGAACATTATTTTGATTCGACATTAAACATGGCTGCCAGTGGCCATCTTTGTTTACATAGAGTTATATAATGAAAACTTGTAGCGACTACTCCTCTGAAACTACTTGACAGTTTTTCATGAAACTTCTCAGAAATGTTGCTCTTGATGTCTAATTGATCCTAGCAAAATTTCAGGTCAGCCGGAAATTCAAGATGGCCGATATGGCTAAAAATAGATTTTCAAAATGCAAGTTTGTAGCGACTACTTCTTGAAAACTATAAGTGATATTGATATGGGACTTTTTCTAAAATGATCAGCATTACATGACGTTGGTCCTTGTCAAAAATCATTTTGATTAGATGTTAAACATGGCTGGAAGCGGCCATCTTTGTTTACATAGAATTATATAATGAAAACTTGTAGCGACTACTCCTCTGAAACTACTTGACGGATTTTCATGAACTTCACAGGAATGTTGCTCTTGATGTCTAATTGATCCTAGCAAAATATCAGGTCGGCCGGAAATTCAAGATGGCAGCCACGGCTAAAAATAAATTTTCAAAAAACAAGTTTGTAGCGACTACTTCCTGAAATCAAAATCAATCAGTAGAGCTTCAAGGTCATTGACCTCTTGTTAAGTTAGACCTCAAGACCCCATGATAACCCATTACACCAGGGCACGAAAATTCCAGTTCGCTTGTCATGACGAGTGCTCATTGATGCAGAACGAGTAGAAATTCAGATAAATTCTTTCACAATTTATCAATTTGACCATTCAGATATTACGTACATGTAGGATGAGTAAGTCAAAAATAAATTATCCTGCCCTGTAAACAATTAGTATAAGACTAAAATATATACATGTACAACTGAGGAAGCTCCTGGTGAAAAAGGTTACACAATCTTGATGGCTTCCTTTGTTTCAGGTAGGCCATGATGCTGGGGAGGAGTTCACTTTCCACTGGTGGGATCATGTGTTTAATAAAGCAGCCAGCAACATACATGTGCAGACAACCGAGGTATGTATGACAGCAGTATACACATGCAGACAACCGAGGTCTGTGTGACAGTAGTATACACGTGCAGACAACCAAGGTCTGTATGACAGCAGTATACACATGCAGAAAAATTAGGTATATATGACGGCTGTATACACGTGCAGACAATTGAGATCTGTATGACAGCAGTATACACGTGCAGACAAATGAGGTCATATGACAGCAGTAAACACATGCAGACAACCAGCAGACAATGAGGTCTGTATGACAGCAGTATACATGTGCAGACAATTGAGGTCTGCATGACAGCAGCATACATGTGCAGACAAATGAGGTATGTATGACAGCAGTATACATGTGCTGTCAACTGAGGTATGTATGACAGCAGCATACACATGCAGACAACTGAGGTATGTATGACAGCAGTATTAGTATACACGTGCAGACAGCTGAGGTATGTATGACAGCAGTATATACGTGCAGACAACTGAGGTATGTATGACAGCAGTATACACGTGCAGACAACCGAGGTATGTATGACAGCAGTATATACATGCAGACAATGAGGTATGTATGACAGCAGTATACACATGCAGACAACCGAGGTCTGTAGGACAGCAGCTTACATATGCAGACAAAATTAATGAGGTATACATCCTGTCGCATCCCGTAACACATTTTCATTGTACTTGAAATTCAAAACACTTTTGAATGGGTTGTTCTCAAACTTCATATAACATAACAACTGATGACCTTATGTCCCTCTACGTCACCCATTGTTGATTACCTAATTTATTACAGAATTATGGTCCTTTATTTGACTTAAAATTCAAGTGGGGGTATTCATCACCTTCAGTGATAGTTCTAGTTGACTGTTGCAGTATGAACCCTGTGTAACTGGTATTGTCACTTTGTACGCACACAATGCAAATTGAATGTAGTGTAAAATGTAATAAATTATACTATGCAATAAAACTGTTTGACTAATATGCAAGTATTTCATTTTGACCATTCTCCAAGTTATAATAATGCCCCAATTGATCCCAGAGCAATGAATATGTTTTACTACTTACAAAATAAGCTAATGAGCAACGTTTTTTTCCATTTTTCCAACTATTAATAATGCTCCAGAAATGAAAACGTTTTCTAATTTACTATGCACTTTTCATTCAAATGTGATCGATCCCTCATGGGCCTATGAATCTTTATGTAAGGAAGTTATCCAGCTGGCTTGAGGAACGTTGATGGTTCTACCCAGGTGCTCGTCTGTGCACGAAAAGCTGGAAAAGTCGCCATATGACCTTAGCGACTATAAAACCCAATTCAGTTCAATTCATTCAAATGCCATGAGTTTGATGTAATAAACTTCTATATATATTACCAGGATGGTGTGGAAGTGCGGAAGACGGAAACAACGGAACGTTCAAAGTCCAAAAAACTGAAGACCTACGACAACAAGGACATGCTTTATGGAAAATTTGTAAAGGTAAAAGTAAAACATGTCACTATAATGCAAATCAGGCCGTGTCTTACTATTGTCACACTGGGGTCAAAATGATTGAGCACTCTTTTTGTGTTACCTCTGTAGCCTGGCAGACACCTTCGAACCTACAACCTAACCTTGGCCATAACTTGAAATGTATTGGAAATTTGTTAATGAAATTTCAAACACATCTTCGTCTTATTACCCCAAGGAATGTTGTAACACATGTCCAATAACCTTGACGTTCATTTTGGCAGAGTTATGCCCCTTTTCATAAAACTTTAACCTGCAACATGACCTTGCTAATAACGTGCCAAAATATTGTGAATAAGAACACTATAGGCGGCACAAACGTTAAAACCCCCTTCTAGTACAATATTACATGTTTTTGTAAACCTCCGGGAGAGGGGGAACAGGCACTGAATGCTGAGGGAGTATAGAGCGTTAGACATGTCCATCCATCTGTCCGGTGCCGTGCGTGTCCGTCCTCATCCCAGTTTTCAGCCGATTGTTTCGAAACCTTTCAGGATGCTTACATATGATGTCAAGATGTGCATAATGATTCGGCATCAAAATTGTCTCTGTATTACCGGAGTTGCGGCCCTTTTGTCGCTAAATTTTACGTTAAAATAGTTTGTGTGCCTATCTCCTGCCACAGATTTGAACCGATTGTTTTAAAACTTTACTGGATGCTTACCTATGATGTCAAGATGTGCATGTCGATTTGGCGTGAAAATTCACCTTATATTACCGGAGTTACAGCCCTTTTTTCCTAATTATGCTCCCAAAGGATGGCATATAGTAGTCGCACTGTCCGTCCGAGTTTACAGGAGCGCCTTGTGTGCGACACGTCGTCTTGTTGTGGCGAGCAATTGTGCCAAGTTATTTGAAAATCCGTCCATTATTGTCACAGTTATTAACCGTACACGATTGTACGGACGAACGGACAGACGTACACAAAATCAGGCTTTGTGCGACTCAGATTGGGTCAAAGGTCAAAATGAAGTGCTTTCGTGTCCGGTCAATAACGCTGACATTCATGGACAGATTTCAAAAAATATGTCACAATTGCTCACTATAACAAGACGACGTGTCACGCACAAAATCCAGGTCTGTGGCTCCAAGGTCAAGGTCACACTTAGAGGTCAAATCATATCTGGTCAATAACTGCATTCCTGGACGGATTTTCAAATAACTTGGCACAATTGCTCACCACAACAAGATGTCGTGTCGCGCACAAAATCCAGGTCCGTTGCTCTAAGGTCAAGGTCTCACTTAGAGGTCAAGGTCAAATTGAATCTTTTTTTGCCAATTTTGGTATGCAATGTGACTGAAACTTTAACCTTACTGAAATAAAGAAGGGATGGTCCTTAAATTATTTCGAGGAGTATATTTTATAAACTGAGGTGTTTGTTTTTTAACAACAACAAGTACATGTATCTCGTATTTTTTTTCCAGGGTTCAACGTTGTCCGGCGGTACGGAGACGGAAGAACCAAAGTCACAGGAACAAGAATGTGATGATGAAGTGCACGATAAACCAGTGCTAATGTAACTATTGTGAAATCATTATGCCCCCGCCAAAACAGTACTAATCAGTTTACTCGTGTTCTCAATATAAATTAATTCATTTGTGTATTACTACGGTCATACAAAAACAGTCCGTCATATTTCTAATCATCTGCAACCACAAAGTCAAGGTCACACAATTGGATGTTTCGCGTTTAGGTCTGCTTTCAGTTAAAAATATGTTTTTCCTCATATTCTTAAATGCTTTCACAAATTTACTTTCGTATTTTATTTGTTGATTACTATGGTTGTACAAAAACATTCTGTCATATTTCTTATCACTCGCTTGTGTAATACTTGATTACACACCTGTGTAATATTTGATTACATGCCTGTGTTATGCTTTATTGCGCGCCTGTGTAAATACTTGATTCCCTGCCTGTGTAGTACTCGATTACTCTCCTGTGTAGTACCTGATTACTTGCTTGCCTGTGTAATACTTGATGACTTGCCTGTGTAGTACTTGATTACTCACCTGTGTAGTACCTGATTACTTGCTTGCCTGTGTAATACTTGATAACTCGCTTGTGTAGACTAGTACTTGATTACTCACATGTGTAGTACTTGATTACTCACCTGTGTAGTTCTTGATTACTCACCTGTGTAGTACCTGATTACTTGCTTGCCTGTGTAATACTTGATAACTCGCCTGTGTAGTACTTGATTAATCACCTGTGTAGTATTTGATTACTCACCTGTGTAGTACCTGATTACTTGCTTGCCTGTGTAATACTTGATAACTCGCTTGTGTAGACTAGTACTTGATTACTCACATGTGTAGTACTTGATTACTCACCTGTGTAGTTCTTGATTACTCACCTGTGTTGTACCTGATTACTTGCTTGCCTGTGTAATACTTGATAACTCGCCTGTGTAGTACTTGATTAATCACCTGTGTAGTATTTGATTACTCACCTGTGTAGTACCTGATTACTTGCTTGCCTGTGTAATACTTGATTACTCGCCTGTGTAGTACTTGATTACTCGCCTGTGTAGTACTTGATTACTCACCTGTGTAGTACCTGATTACTTGCTTGCCTGTGTAATACTTGATTACTCGCCTGTGTAGTAATTAATTACTCGCCTGTGTAGTACTTGATTACTCACCTGTGTAGTACCTGATTACTTGCTTGTCTGTGTAGTACCTGATTACTCACCTGTGTAGTACCTGATTACTCACCTGTGTAGTACTTGATTACTCACCTGTGTAGTACTTGATTACTCGCCTGTGTTGTACCTGATTACTTGCTTGCCTGCGTAATACTTGATTACTCGCCTGTGTTGTACCTGATTACTCACCTGTGTAGTACTTGATAACTCGCCTGTGTAGTACTTGATTACTCGCCTGTGTAGTACCTGATTACTCACCTGTGTAGTACTTGATAACTCGCCTGTGTAGTACTTGATTACTCGCCTGTGTTGTACCTGATTACTTGCTTGCCTGCGTAATACTTGATAACTCGCCTGTGTAGTACTTGATTAATCACCTGTGTAGTATTTGATTACTCACCTGTGTAGTACCTGATTACTTGCTTGCCTGTGTAATACTTGATTACTCGCCTGTGTAGTACTTGATTACTCACCTGTGTAGTACTTAATTACTCACCTGTGTAGTACCTGATTACTTGCTTGCCTGTGTAATACTTGATTACTCGCCTGTGTAGTAATTAATTACTCACCTGTGTAGTACTTGATTACTCACCTGTGTAGTAATTAATTACTCACCTGTGTAGTACTTGATTACTCACCTGTGTTGTACCTGATTACTCACCTGTGTAGTACCTGATTACTTGCTTGCCTGTGTAATACTTGATAACTCACCTGTGTAATACTTGATTACTCACCTGTGTAGTACTTGATTACTCTCATGTGTAGTACATGATTACTCACCTGTGTAGTACTTGATTACTCACATGTGTAGTACTTGATTACTCACCTGTGTAGTACCTGATTACTTGCTTGCCTGTGTAATACTTGATTATACTTGATTACTCACCTGTGTTATACTTGATTACTCAACTGTGTAGTACTTGATTACACACCTGTATAGTACTTGATTACTTGCCTGTGTAGTACCTTATTACTCGCCTGTGAAGTACCTGATTACTTGCTTGCCTGTGTAATACTTGATTACTCACCTGTGTAGTACTTGATTACTCACCTGTGTAGTACTTGATTACACGCATATGTAGTACTTGATTTCTCGACTGTGTAGTACCTGATTACTCATCTGTGTAGTACCTGACTACTCACCTGTGTAATACTTGATTACTCACCTGTGTAGTGCTTGATTACTCGCCTGTGTAGTACCTGATTACTTGCTTGCCTGTGTAATACTTGATTACTCACCTGTGTATTACTTGATAACTCACCTGTGTAGTACTTGATTACTTGCCTGTGTAGTACCTGATTACTTGCTTGCCTGTGTAATACTTGATTACTTGCCTGTGTAGTGCTTGATTACTCGCCTATGTAGTACTTGATTACTTGCTTCCCTGTGTAATACTTGATTACTCACCTGTGTAATACTTGATTACTCACCTGTGTAGTACCTGATTACTCACCTGTGTAGTACTTGATTACTCACCTGTGTAGTACTTGATTACTCGCCTGTGTTGTACCTGATTACTTGCTTGCCTGTGTAAAACTTGATTACTCACCTGTGTAGTACTTGATTACTCACCTGTGTAGTACTTGATTACTCACCTGTGTAGTTCCTGATTACTCACCTGTGTAGTACCTGATTACTCACCTGTGTAGTACCTGATTACTCACCTGTGTAGTACTTGATTACTCGCATGTGTAGTACTTGATTACTCACCTGTGTAGTACCTGATTACTTGCTTGCCTGTGTAGTACCTGATTTCTCACCTGTGTAGTACTTGATTACTCACCTGTTTAGTACCTGATTACTCACCTGTGTAGTACCTGATTACTCACCTGTGTAGTACCTGATTACTCACCTGTGTAGTACCTGATTACTCACCTGTGTAGTACCTGATTACTCACCTGTGTAGTACTTGATTACTCACCTGTGTAGTACCTGATTACTCACCTGTGTAGTACCTGATTACTCACCTGTGTAGTACTTGATTACTCACCTGTGTAGTACCTGATTACTCACCTGTGTAGTACCTGATTACTCACCTGTGTAGTACCTGATTACTCACCTGTGTAATACTTGATTACTCACCTGTGTAGTACCTGATTACTCACCTGTGTAGTACCTGATTACTCACCTGTGTAGTACCTGATTACTCACCTGTGTAGTACTTGATTACTCACCTGTGTAGTACCTGATTACTCACCTGTGTAGTACCTGATTACTCACCTGTGTAGTACCTGATTACTCACCTGTGTAGTACCTGATTACTCACCTGTGTAGTACCTGATTACTCACCTGTGTAGTACCTGATTACTCACCTGTGTAGTACCTGATTACTCACCTGTGTAGTACTTGAGTACTCGCCGGGGTAGTTCTTGATTACTCGTCTAGGGTATAGCCACCATATGATGACGGCGTGCAAGAGCAACATTATTTTTGGCTCTGACCCAGGGTCCCTCAGGGTGGGTCAAAAGGTCCCGTACACTTCAATTACACTATCATTTTTCCATATTTTTGGCGTATGTAATCGTCTATGAAAGATAAACAACATGTCAAAAGATTTGTTCATTTCGAACTCGGACGTCTGCCCTGGGTGGGCGGGGGGAGGAAGGGGAGTGGGTGTGAATTTGTTTTTTTTTGGTGTTTTTTTTGTTAAAAACCATCATCACCATTGTTTACACACCTGTGTAATACTTGGATTACATGCATGTGTAGTACTTGATCACATGACAGTGTAATACACAAATTCCATGCCTGTGTACTACTTAATTACTCACCTGTGTAAATACTGGATTACCCACCTGTGTAATAGTTGATTACACTCCTATGTAATACTTGATTACTCACCTGTGTATTACTTGATTACATGCCTATGTAATACTTGATTACTTGCCTGGTTAAATACTTGATTACCCACCTGCGTAATACATAATTACACACCTGTGTAAATACTTTTATTTCTCGCCTTTGTAGTGCTTGATTACTCGCCTGTGTAGTACTTGATAACACGCATGTGTAATACTTGACTACATGCACGAGGCTGTGTAGTACTTGAGTGCATGTCTGTGTCAGTAATTTACATGCATGTGTAATACTTGATTTCTCGCTTGTGTATTGCTTGATAACTTGCTTGTGTGATACCTGATTACACGCATGTGTAGTACTTGATTACACACCTATGTAATACTTGATTTACACGCAGTACTGTAATGGCCAGCACATAGGAACTGTAAAATGTTATAATATTTTTGATGTACACCAGAAGGGCTCTCTATTTTTCTTCCATATGGGTTTAAATTCAAAATATTTTATATTCACAGGCCTGCTAACGAAGAAGAGATATTAAGAAAATGTGGTGGAAGAACAGCACACAAGTAAGTTGGGAAGTTATAATACCCCGTAAAACGAAGTTTAGCTGGGGTATTAAATACCAGTTTCAGCCTGTCCGTCTGTCTCTCCGTAGATACAACCTTGTCAGCTCCACAAGTCCTCAATGCCACATGAATGAAGCTTCATAGATAAACTGTGCGTGATATGAGGATGACTCCTATACTTGTTCAGGTCACTAGGTTACGGTCATATCTTTGTGGCATTCTGGTCCACTGACTTTTTCAGAGTTACGCCCCCTTAATTATGTTATAAAGGTTGTATTTTGTCCCGACTACTCCTAAATTTCTCAACAGATTTTGGCGATACTTTGCAAGAAGTATCAGTATGAAGTCTTGTTGCGCATATATTCGGGGCATTCTGGTCCATTGACTTTTGATGGAGTTATGGCTCTTCAGTGGTTTTTAGCTCGACTGATCAGAGATCAGCAGAGCTTATGTCGTGGTGCGGCGGCCGTCAGCCGTCTGTCTGTCCGTCAGTCCGTAAACTTTTATTTGTAGCAACTACTCCTCTGAAACTACTGGATGGATATTCATGAAACTTTACAGAAATGTTGCCCATGAAGTCTAGTTGATCCTAGCAAAAATTGATGTTGATGTGAAATCCAAGATGGCCGCCAAAGCTAAAAATAGATTTTCAAAATACAAGTTTGTAGCGACTACTTCTTGAAAACTCTAAGTGATATTGATATGGGACTTTTTCTAAAATGATCAGCATGACATGATGTTGGTCCTTGTCGAAAATCGTTTTGATTCGGCGTTAAACATGGCTGCCAGCCGCCATCTTTGTTTACATAGTGTTATATAATGAAAACTTGTAGCAACTACTCCTCTGAAACTACTCGACAGATTTTCATAAAAGTCACAGGAATGTTGCTCTTGGTGTCTAATGGATCCTAGCAAAATTTCAGGTTGGCCGGAAATCCAAGATGGCCGCCAAAGCTAAAATAGATTTTTAAAATACAAGTTTGTAGCGACTACTTCTTGAAAACTCTAAGTGATATTGATATGGGACTTTTTCTAAAATGATCAGCATGACATGATGTTGGTCCTTATCAAAAATCGTTTTGATTCGACGTTAAACATAGCTGCCAGCTGCCATCTTTGTTTACATAGAATTATATAGTAAAAACTTGTAGCGACTACGCCTCTGTAACTACCTGGCTGATTTTCATGAAACTTTACAGGAATGTTGCTCTTAATGTCTAATTGATCCTAGCAAAATTTCAGGTCGGCTGGAAATTCAAGATGGCCGCCATGGCTAAAAATAGATTTTCAAAATACAAGTTTGTAGCGACTACTTCTTGAAAACTATAAGTGATATTGATATGGGACTTTTTCTAAAATGATCAGCATGACATGATGTTGGTCCTTGTCAAAAATCGTTATTAATGTTAAACATGGCTGTCAGCGGCCATCTTTGTTTGTATAGAGTTATATAATGAAAACTTGTAGCGACTACTCCTCTGAAACTACTTTACGGATTTTCATGAAACTTCACAGGAATGTTGCTCTTGGTGTCTTATTGATCCTAGCAAAATTTCAGGTCGGCCGGAAATTGAAGATGGCCGCCACTGCTAAAAATAAATTTTCAAAAAACAAGTTTGTAGCGACTACTTCCTGAAATCAAAATCAATCAGTAGAGCTTCAAGGTCATTGACCTCTTGTCTTTTTATCTCCAAAGTTTTTGGACGTACTTATTAGGAAGTATCAGTATGAAGTCATAACCTGCGGCCTAACCAAGCACATAACTGACCATAACTTGAAACGTACTTGACCTATATTAAACGTACTTGACCTATATTAATGAAACTTCTCAAACATCTTCATCTTAACCAAAGGAATGTCGTTACATATGTCCAATAACGCTGACTTTCATTTTGGCAGAGTTATGCCCCTTTTCATTAAACTTAAACCTGCAACCCAGCCTAGCTTATAAATTGGTAAAATATTAACCATGGTCATGCATCTTTATACAGTTCCTCCTTATCAATTATCCATTGCAGGTGTATGCCCCTTTTCATAAACTTTTAACCCTAAGTCTTTAAAAAAAACACTGCTTCTTAATTCATGAAGGATTGCTCCCCATCTTCAAACTTTATAGTTAGACTGAACTTGCATAAGACATAAGTGTTCCATGTAACACCCTTCTAGTTATACTTAGGAACTTTAAGGTATTAACTTTATAATGTACTAACCACTGTATGGATTCAAATGGAATTTCACAGATGTGTTGAGTATCACAGAAATCACTGTATGGACTTCAGCAGATGTCTGATCATGATTTCTTTTTATAATCGAAGCTTATTTTAACTGATATTTGTAGAAAAATGTTTAACCTGGATCTTAACTTCGTAGAAATACCTCCAAAGTAATGAAATACATCATCTTCCAATGATTATGTATTCTTCAGTAGTGTGTAATACGGACCATGTATGTACGACAGGCATATTATGCTTCTCTAGGCAGTGCTCTTGTTAAATTATGTTTAAGCAGGTGTTGTTTTTGTCTACAACAACTAACTTTGTTTATAGCTTCCTTTATATGGAGAAAGTTATTATATCCCCACCTAAGTTTAGGGAAGGGTAAACTGGATTCAGTCTGTCTGTACTCAATACATTTTAGGGGTCAATAAGTTCAAGCTCACGGTCACCTTACCTGATAATGAAAAACCTCGTCAGCTGTGTAAGTCTTCAGGATGTAGTCTGTATTAAAGAGGATGACCCTTTTACATGTTGGGATCAAAAGGTTCAAGGTCAAGGTGACCATGACCTGATAATGAAAAAACTTGTCCACTCTCCAACTCTTCAGAACTTATAGCCATAGTCACAACACTTTTCAGGTAGACTGCCCATAATAAGAGGATGGTTCTATGCATTTTGGGGTCAGAAGGTTCAATATCAAGGTCGTCATGACTTAATGACCAATTGATGTACAGGTAGCACATATGAAAAGGGAGCTTCGCATTGCATTTGAGATTTGAGGCCACTGGGGTCAAGGTCACTGTTACCAAAAAAATAAATAACATAAAAAAGTTTCTGGGCAAAAACTTTGTTTATGAGTGAGATATTGGAATGAAACTTGTAGTGTAGGTGACGTAGAGAAAAGCTGATTTTCTGGAATTTCCATGTTTCTTGTTTTATTTCTGTAATTGATTGTGACAGAATCTACAAATTGGAACCACCTCTAGAAGCTTGAATAGGGCGTAGCATAGACGTTAGTGACCCTGCGTAGAAGTTTAAAGTGCTGGCTGTGTGGTAGGGGTTAATTTAAAATATATAATTACATGCACAATGCAAGTTATCACAATTCATTTGTTTTCAAGGGGTGCCAGACATGGACTCAAATTGAATGGCAAACTGTACAGAATTGAGCAACAGGAGATACAAGAGCAGCTTATGTTGGATAAGTTGAATTCGGATAAGTTGAATTCAAAATCAGCCAATCAGACACCTGGTAAGGAGACACTGCAAACCTCAGTGCTAACCACCAATCACAGTTCAGATAACATAACTGAAGAACTTCAAGAAGATGTTGAAAATATTAAATCTAAGAAAAAAAAGAAAAAGAAAAACAAAAGCAAAGAATTGACGGAATCTGTAAATGCTGACGAAATTCAAACTTTACCCAATTCGTTAAATGATCAGAAAAGGTCAAAAAAGTCAAAAAAGAAGAAAAGAAGTAAAGATATAAATGTTGAAGTTAATACAGTTATTAGTGGAGATACTGGAAGTATTACAAGTACGAAAGGAGAGAAAAAGAAACGAAAAGCTGAAGATTTAGTTTCTCAGGAATTGATCGAAACAGACAGAACAGTGAAGAAGAAAAAGAAGAAACATTCCAAGGAAAGGGATTCATAATATCAATCAAATCAAGTGTTTGAATGTCATCACGTCTTTACATCAAGCCTTAGCCAGAAAAGACCAGGACCATTTATATTTACATTTGTTTATATATATGTATTTGATTGAAATATAAAACAACAACAAATCACTCAACTTTCAATGATATGGGTATGATGAGAGTTCAGTTCACCTACAGAGAACCAAAATATGTTTGTTTTTATATGCCCGTTTGAAAAAAGGGGACGTATTATAGTAATGCGTTTTGTCCGTAAACAATTCGCATTCTGCACTGCAAAAGTATGAGCCCACCTTCATGAAACTTCATGGGTAAATTTTCCCAGGTGAGAGGAGGATCCCCATTGTTTTTGGGGTCAAAGGTCAAGGTCATAGTGACCTTAAATGGAAATATGCATTCCGGACGATAACCGGAACTATAACACCTACACGCAGGAAACTTCATAGGTACATTGCGCTAGTTGAGAGGAGGAACCCTATTGTTTTTGGGGTCAGACCATGACCTTATATGGAAATATACATTCCTGGCTCTAACTTCAAAACCGTAACACCTACACTCATGAAACTTTATGGGTACATTGCCCTGGGTGAAACGCGAATCCCTATTGTTTTTGGGGACAATAGGTCAAAGGTCAAGGTCACCATGACTATATGGAAATGAAATATGCATATGGAAATATGCATTCTGGACAATAACTTCGAAATCATAACACCGGCACTCAAGAAACTGCACTGATACATCGCCCTCGGTAGGAGGAAACCTATTGCTTTTGGGGTCAGTAGGTCAAGGTCACCATGATTTTATATGGAAATATGCATTCCGGACGATAACTTGGAAACTATAACACCTACACTCGTCAAATTTCAAAGGTACAAGTCCAATGGTAGGAGGAGAAAACCTATTGTTTTTTGGGGTCACTAGGTCAAAGTAACCATGACCTTATATGGAAATACGCATTCTGGTAGATAACTGAAACCATAACACCTACACTCGGGAAACTTCATAGGTACATTGCCCTAGTTGAGAGGAGGAACCCTATTGTTTTTGGGGTCAGAGGTCAAGGTCACCATGACCTTATATGGAAATATACATTCCTGGCTCTTACTTCAAAACCGTAACACCTACACTCATGAAACTTTATGGGTACATTGCCCTGGGTGAAACGCGAATCCCTATTGTTTTTGGGGACAATAGGTCAAAGGTCAAGGTCACCATGGACCTTATATGGAAATATGCATTCCGGACGGTAACTTCGAAACCATAACACCTACACTCATAATAATTCATAGGTACATTGCCCTACATGAGGGGAGGAACCTATTGTTTTTGGGGTCAATAGGTTAAAGGTCAAGGTCACCATGACTGGAAATATGCATTCTGGACAATAACTTCGAAACCATAACACCGGCACTCAAGAAACTGCACAGATACATTGCCCTCGGTAGGAGGAAACCTATTGCTTTTGGGGTCAGTAGGTCAAGGTCACCATGATTTTATATGGAAATATGCATTCCGGAAGATAACTTGGAAACTATAACACCTACACTCGTCAAATTTCAAAGGTACAAGTCCAATGGTAGGAGGGGAAAACTTATTGTTTTTTGGGGTCACTGGGTCAAAGTAACGCATTCTGGTAGATAACTGAAACCATAACACCTACACTCATGAAACGTCATAGGTACATTGCCCTAGTGCGAACAGGAACCATACTTTTTTTGTTCAATAGGTCAAAGGTCAAGGTCACCATTACCTTATATGGAAATATGCATTTCAGATCATTACTTCAAAACTATAAACCCCACTCTCATGAAACATGAGGTCTCATTGCCCTGAGAGGAGGGAACACTATTTTGTGGGGATCAATAGGTCATCATATTTCAATAGGACAATAACTTTGAAACTTCATAAGTACATTGTTCTAGGTGAGAGCAGGAACCCTATTGTTTTTGGGATCCATCCCCACCCCGGGCTATGACTTGGAAACCGTTTAAATCCCCACCCTATAATATATACACTTAATGGGCATGAACAGACGGAAACAACCATCATCAGCCCTGGGGTATATCCCCTCACCTTGGGACATTACCCATTGGTCATAACTTGAAAACTGTTAAGATTCCCACCCTATAACCATATATACTAACTGAGTGGTCTTGATGTGGGAGGAAACTGGAGAACCCGGTGTCCGACCAGGCGACCACTGTACCGTCATATACCAAGACTGGGAATCAAACCCTGGTTGCATTGGTGAAAATTAGCCCTACCTGGACACCCTTAGGCTCATTCATTGTTTACCAGTAGGCCTTTTAGAATAGAAAATATTATTCGCAATTTTTAGTCAGACCACTAGACCACACGAAAAGCCAGATACATGTATACTCCTTTTCACTTGACGGATTTTCATGAAACTTCACAGGAATGTTGCTCTTGATGTCTAATTGATCCTAGCAAAATTTTGTAGCGACTACTTCCTGAAATCAAAATCAATCAGTAGAGCTTCAAGGTCATTGACCTCTTGTTATTCAAACCGAGGCTATGCTGATTAAAACAGATCTGAACCAGATTCCCATGATTGATTCTTTTCCTTTCATATGACTTACATTCTGCATGTTTACGTGGCCAACTTCTCAAATTTTGCATGTTTATTTACCCAATGACATCATTGTTGATATCAGCGTGTGAATTCTATCTTCCCCCATGTGTAAGATGAGACTTTCCATCTCCCATGTAAAACGCGGATAACCGTATCCAGTATGCAAGAAATTCAGTTTCAAGTTACCTTGGTCAGTTTTACAGTTGGTTAATTCTTTGGTGCAGATCATGTCCTGGATCTTTCACTTCACAACCTCGCACGACTTTTTTTTGTGACTGGATTTAATAGTCGCAAATAAATATTTAACATCAACCAATCAGATAGCAGAATTTTTGTCAAGTGTGTTAGAAGTATGTTTGTATGCATGTATCTGGTTTAACAGCGCTTTTACCAGTCATATTACGAAAATGTCTACTTTTAGCAGTGAGCTCAATACTCGGCCTTATATTGTTCCCACTCAGGAACACTACGCCGTAGACCCACTCAGGAACACCACGCTGTAGACACATGAAATAATACCCGACCCAGTAACATTATACTGACACAGGGCCGACCAGTTCTAATAACGCGAGTCCGCATCTCTGCGGACAAGGCACAAAAGCAGTCCGAGCCCTAGCTACCCTTTATATGCTGAAGACCAGCAAGTGAGCTACTAGTACCATGAAGTCTATGGTATGACTGCATGGAACTAAACCCACGCTCTCCAGCATGGGAGGTGGACATGTACTACTAGTACTAGTCACGTCTGTCAGCTTTGAAGTCAAACATCATAATTAAGGCACAAACTAACCCGTAAAGATTGCCATGTGGCCATCACTTAATCAAAATTACTGAAACCATAAAATAACACAAAACAATGGTCGCAGTATAGCCATGTTTCTAGCATTACATGATTACATAGCCTTAAAACCATTCGAAATTGTTCTGGCTTCTGCTGCATAGAAACTACAAAGCTGATAATGGCAATGGACATGCGACAGTTTTCTTAATATTGAAAGCAACCATTGTCAGTGAAAGTTCGACTAGATATATTTAAAACTTGAAAATGTGTCCATGGGACACAGATGCCCCCACTTTAGCATTGTCAGTAATTAAACAAGAGGCCCAAGAGGGCCTGTGGACGCTCTACTGGCTCAAGATAAAGTTTATGTATAAGGGGCCATAAGTCTTTCAAAAATAATTCAACCAGAACATGGCAATGACAGGTGCAACTAGTCTTAGTACTGATCATTCTCGCCAAGATTCGCTGAAATCTGGCAAAGAGTTCAGAAGAGACTAATCTGGACAAAGTTTGTGTATACAAACATTTAAAGGGTCACAACTCTGCCAAAAATCATTCAACCGAAATATGGCAATGATATGCACAACTAGGCTTGATACTGATCATCCTTGTCAAGTTTCGTCTATATCCAGCCAGGGGTTCAGGAGAACTAGCCCGGAAAAATAATTGTGGTATCAAAATCCTTTAAAGGGCCATAACTCTGCCAAATATCTGTAAACCGGAACGTGACAATGACTTGCACAACAAGGCTTGGTGCCTATCATCCCTGCAAAGTTTCATTGAAATCTGGCAAGGGGTTCAGGAGTAGTAGATCAGACAAAGTTTGTGTATTAAAACCTTTAAAGGGCCATAATTCTGCCAAAAAAAATCATTTAACCGGAATACGCCAATGATTTGCAAAACTAGATATGGAATTGATCATCCCTAAAAAGCTTCGTTTGAATCCGGCCAGAGGTTCAGGAGAACTAGTCAGAACAAAGTTTGTGTATTAAAACCTTTAAAGGGCCCTAACTCCGCCAAAAATCATTCAACCGCAACACGGCGATGATGTGCACAACTAGATAAAGAATCGATCATCCCTAAAAAGTTTCGTTTAATCCGGCCAGGGGTTCAGGAGAACTAGTCAGAACAAAGTTTTTGTATTAAAATCTTTAAAGGGCTATAACTCTGCCAAAATCATTCAACTGGAACACGATGACTATGTACAACTAGGCTTGGTACTGATCATCCCTGCAAAGTTTCAATGAAATCCGGCCAAATGAAGTACCTTTCGTCTTAATGAGGCCACGATATAGCATATTTCAGAAAATCAAGGGCCATGACTTCAATGTAAATGGTCCAATCTGGATGGTTTTCGAACTCGTCCAAGCTTTCATCGATATTAACAATCTGGTAAAGTTTCTTAAAGATCCGATGAAAGATGAAGGCCCTATCGTCTTAACGAGGCAAAATATAGGATTTTTAACTAAATCAAGAGCCATAACTCCACTATTACTGGTCCGATCTGGCTGTTTTTCGAACTTGACCGAGCTTTCATTGATATGAACAATCTCGTAAAGTTTCATAAAGATCGCATGAAAAATGAAGGCTCTATAATCTTAACGAGGCATTTTTAACTAAATCAAGGGCTATAACTCATCCGTTACTGGTCCGATCTGGCTGGTTTTCGAAATTGTCTGAGCTGTCATGATATAAACAAGCAGGTAAAGTTTTGTAAACATCAGATGAAAGATGAAGGCCCTATCGAATTAACGAGGCAAAATATAGCATTTTTAACTAAATCAAGGGCCATAACTCTGCTGTTACTGGTCCAATCTGGCTGGACTTCGAAATTGTCCGAGCTTTCATTTATAGAAACAATCTAGTAAAGTTTGGTAAAGATCGAATGAAAGATAAAGGCCCTATTGTCTTAATGAGGCAAAATATAGCATTTTTAACTAAATCAAGGGCAATAACTCCGCTGTTAATGTTCCTATCTAGCTGGTTTTCGAACTTGTCCGAGCTTTCATTGATATTAACAATCTGTGCAAGTTTGGTAAAGATCAAATAATAAATGAAGGTGCTAGAGTGTTCACAATGCTTAATATGGCATTTTTCAGCAAAACAAGGGTCATAACTCCGTTGAAATTATATCGATCTTGCCGGTTTTCAAACTTGTTCAAGTTTTCATTGATATAAAGACACTGGCAAAGTTAAGTAAAGATCCGATTAATAATGAAGGCCCTAGAGTGTTCACAAGGCAGAAAATAGCATTTTCCAGAAAAAACAAGGGCCATAACTCCGGTGTTACTGATCTGATCTAGCTGGTTTTCGAACTTGTTCGAGCTTTCATTGATATTAACAATCTGTGGAGGTTTGGTAAAGATCAAATAATAAATGAAGGTGCTAGAGTGTTCACAAGGCAGAAAATGCCATTTTTCAGAAAAACAAGGGCCACAACTCCGGTGTTACTGACCCAATTCACCCGATTTTCGAACTTGTTCAAGCTATAATTGGTATTAACATTCTTTGCAAGTTTGGTAACGATCAAATAATAAATGAAGGTGCTAGAGCGTTCACAAGGCAGGAAACAGCAATTTCCAGAAAAATCAAGGGCCATAAATCCGGTGTTACTGATCCGATTTGGCTGGTTTTCAAACTTGTACGAGCCTTCATAGATATAAACAATTTTGCAAGTTTGGTAAAGATCAAATAATAAATGAAGGTGCTAGAGTGTTCACAAGGCTTAATATGGCATTTTTCAGCAAAACAAGGACCATAACTCCGGTGAAATTATTCCGATCTGGCTGGTTTTCGAACTTGTCCGAGCTTTCATTGATATTAACAACCTGTTAAAGTTTGGTAAAGATCGAATGAAAAATGAAGGCCCTATGGTGGTAACAAGACAAAAGTTAACGACGGACGGACGGACGGACGGACGGACGGACGGACGATGGACAACTCGTCATCCCATAAGCTCTGCTGGCCAAAGGCCAGCAGAGCTAAAAACACTATCACTGAAGGTGATGAATACACCCGCTTTTTGATTAGTTATGTGTACATAAAGTTTGAGGACAACCCATTCAAAACTGCGAGGAATGCAAGTAATAAAAATTTGTATTGTGACGCGACGGGACAAAAACATGTTATGGACATCGCGATTCCTATATAGCCCCCACTTAACTTTGTGAAAGCGGGGATATAATAGAATTTCATTATAAATAAAGTCCGAAAAGTTGGTCAAGATCATTCATACAAATAATACCCCTGCTATATACTATTAGGAATCGTCATGTTGTCCGCAACGTTCCATCGTATCGCGGAACACATTTTTGTCCTGTCACATCGCGTTGTCACGCAATACATTTTATTACTACCATTTCTAAAACAGTTTTAAATGGGTTGTTCCCAAACTTTATAAATTATACACAACAACTGATGGCCTTAGGTAATCAACAATGGAATTATGGCCCTTTGTTGGACTTAGAATTTAGGCGGGGATATTCATAACCTTAAATGATAGTTCTAGTTTTGTTAGCAACATACTGGTGTTATATCTACAAGAAGTTGTAAACATGTGGGAAGTTTGAATGCTCTACGCTTCTGGAGAATTTAACGAAATTTCTGACAGACAAACGGACGAGGTTAATAATATATGCCCTGTTCACTTTGCAGTGGGGCATAAAAAACAGATTTTTCGTAAAAGGATATAAATAACTCCAACCAAACTCTTTAATGACCTATTCATCTTTTACACACAATGTTTGGCATATTATTACCTCTTTAATATCAATGACTGGAGTTTAATGATGGAGGAAACATCAATATGCAATTTAAAACTTTTCCATTATTTTTCAAGCCCAGGGGTCCAGGAAAACTAGTCTGGACAATGCTTGTATATTAAAACCTTAAAAGGACCACAACTCCGCCAAAAATCATTCAACCAGAACAAGATGACAATATGCGCAACTAGGCTTGGTACTAATCGTCCTTGCTAAGTTTCGTTGAAATCCATCCAGGGGTTCAGGAGAACGAGTCTGGACAAAGTTTCTGTACAAGGGGGCCATAACTCTGCCAAAAATCATTCAACTGGAACACAGCGACGTTATGAGCAAATAGCCAGTATTGATCATTCCTAAAGTTCCATTGAAATCCGGCCAGGGATTCAAGATAACTAGTTCCGACCAAGTTTGTGACATAAGACACAACAAACAGCACAAAAACAATATAAATCGTCTCCCCTTCCATGGGGGTAGACGTATTGAGACTGATGACCTCTGACATAAAAATGACAAGACGGCACAAAAACAATATGCCTCCCCATCCACTTCATCGTGGGAGACATAATAAGAGGGCCATTTTGCCCTGAATCGCTCACCTGATGACCTTGTCCATTGTAGACATGTGCAACAGTAACAGTTCAAGTGAGTGAGATAAAACATAAAGGCTGCTAGATAAGTTAAGATTTTCATTTTTTTCCATTATAAGCCGGTTCATATTTAACACGGTCACTATTCAAACTTGGTAAAAGACCATAAGCAATGGTACATGCACAACATTGTGAAAGCGGGGGTATAATAACTTTTTTTCTTATGCCGTGGTGCGATGCCCGTAATTTACGGGCCGTAAACCTTTTTTTGTAGCGATTACCTCTGAAACTACCGGATTTTCATGAAACTTTACAGAAATGTTGCCCATGATGTCTAGTTGATCCTACCAAAAATTCACGTTGATGTGAAATTCAAAATGGCCGACACAGCTAAAAATAGATTTTTAAACAAGAGGTCAATGACCTTGAAGCTCTAATGAAAGGTTTTGATGGCTAGATTAGTATTCCAGTGAAGTTTCCTGAAAATCTGTCCAGTAGTTTCAGAGGAGTAGTCGCTACAAGTTTTTAATATATAACTATATGTAAACAAAGATAGCAGCTGGCAGCCACGTTTAATGTCGAATCAAAACCATAGTCCCCCACCGTCCCAGACAAACATTTTCTATGATGGAGGTCTAAGATCAAGGTCAAGGTCACAATGACCTTATTTTGGTACGCTATCCCCCATTTTTTGGTGTCTCTAAGTGTTATAGTATTGAAAATACGGTCCGGACAAGCATTTTCTATGACACCGGTCACAGTGACCTTATTTTGGTATGCGATACACCACTATCCCACGAGGTATCCACATACCAAGTTTGGTATCTGAAAGTCTTATAGTATTGAAAATATTGCCCGGACGAGCATTTTCGGACCATTTTCTATGACCGAGGTCACAGGTCAAGGTCACTGTGACCTTATTTTGTTATGCGAAACACCGCTATCCCAAGATGTATTCAAATATCAAGTTTGGTATCTCTAAGTGTTATAGTATTGAAAATACGGTCCGGACAAGCATTTTCTATTACAGAGGTCACAGTGACCTTTTTTTGGTATGCGACACCGCTATCCCAAGATGTATCCACAAGTTTGGTATCTCGAAGTCTTATAGTATTGAAAATATGGCCCGGACAAGCATTTCGGAAGGACGGACGGACAGGGTGCATCCCCTCCGGGACGGGGACTAATAATTTTCAACAAGGACCAACATCATGTCATGCTGATCATTTTAGAAAAGTCCATTATCAATATCACAGTTTTCAAGAAGTAGTCACTACAAATTTTGAATTTCCGGCCGACCTGAAATTTTGTTAGGATCACCTAGAAATTCAAGAGCAACATTCCTGTGAAGTTTCATGAAAATCCTTCAAGTAGTTTCAGAGGAGTAGTCGCTACAAGTATTTACTATATTACTCTATGTAAACAAAGATGGCCGCTGGCAGCCATGTTTAATGTTGAATCAAAACTATTTCGATTTCGATTTTCACTTACAGTTTTCAAGTATACGCTACAAACTTGTTTTTTAAAAATCTATTGTTAGCCGTGGCGGCCATCTTGAATTTCACATCAACGTGAATTTTTGCTCAACTAAACATCATGGGCAACATTTCTGCTAAGTTTCAGTAAAATCCATCCAGTAGTTTCAGAGTAGTTGCTACAAAAAAGTTTAAGGACAGATGGTTACTGTAGATAAAATATCAATTTCGTTGCACGCCCCAGTATACAAAATGTTTTCGCTCGCTCGACGCATAATGGCTATAATGAGTGGTTTAATTAATACATTGTTAAATCCTTTTTCTTTCAAAACAGACTTTTTTATTCTTACATGTATGTCCATGTTATTATAGATAAAATATCAAACAATTTCGATGCACGCCCTCGGTATAGGATTGAAATAAATAAACGTTTTTGTCAATATTGTAATACTCGAGATATTGAAGATGAGTTTCATTTCATTCTAAAATGCCCATGTTACTCCGATATAAGGAGAAAATACATAGCACAATATTATTGTCATAGACCAAGTATGTTTAAATTCATCGAATTATTGCAAACTGAAAACAAAATGATACTTTTTAAATTGGCTTCATATCTCAAATGTGCGATGTCACATAGAATATCTACAACGCATGTGTGAACACTTTATAGATCATCCTCTTTAGAGCTGATATATGTCTGTATATAAATCATATACATTGTATGTTACACGTGATTTAAATTGTAATTGTAATTGTTCTATATATGTTATGATGATGTACTTAACGTACAGTACAAGTCAATAAAAATATGTTCTGTTCTGTTTTATAAAAAAAGTTCTCACTCGCTTCGCTCACTCGACGCATAATGGCTAATGAGCATGATGAGTGGTTTGATTAACACATTGTTAAATCCTTTTATTTGAAAACGGACTTTTTTTATTCATACATGTATGTCCATGTTACTGTAATTAAAATATCAAACAATTTCGATGCACGCCCTCAGTATAATTGTTTTATCGCTCGATTCGTTCGCTCGACGCATAATGGCTAATGCGTGGTTTAATTAACACATTGTTAAATCCTTTTATTTGAAAATGAATTTTTTTACCCTATCAATGCAACCGTTTTATGAGGCTAGAAACGGACCCGAAAATTGACCAAAATCTTACGCCCCCCCCCCCCCCACGCCCATCAAACAATTTCGATGCACGCCCTCTTTATAATATTTTTTTCGCTGGCTCGACGCATAATGGCTAATCAGTGGTTTAATTAACACATTGTTATACCCTTTTATTTCAAAACAGACTTTTTTACCCTATCAGTGCACTACCGCAAACATTTTATGAGGCTAGGAACGGACCCACAAAAATTGACCAAAATCTTACGCCACCCCCTAAGCTGAAATTCTGGATCCGCCCCTGGCATAAGCTCTGATCTTTGATCAGTAGAGATAAAAACTACTCCTCTGAAACTACTTAAAACAGATTTCCTGAAACTTCACAGGAATGTTAATCTAGCTATCAAAACCTATGTGTAGAGATTCAAGGTCATTGACCTCTTGTTATTGTATACTTCCATATTGTTTCGGATAGATATGCATTGTTTGACTATTATTTTTCATTGTAGTTGTGTTATAAAACAAGAACCACCACCTGTCGGCGCAGACGCTCGACTTTCAAGGCCTCGTTTATTTATTGTGAAACATGTTGGTCATAATTTTGCTTAATTGCACAACAAAATTATTGCACTTGTTAACCACATATTCTATGTGTAAAAGGGGCTATAATTTGTTAAAATAAAAACATGTATGATGTCTAATGATACAGAATACATGTGTGAAGTTTCCATCCATTATGTAAAAGTAGTTTTAATAGGCGATACAAGCTTACATACAAACTTTAACCAAATTTTGACTATCAAAGGGGCCATAATTTTGTTAAAATAAAAACATGAGTTATAGAACCTGGCTGTATGATGTCTAATATGCCTAATACATGTGTAAAGTTTCAATCCATTATGTAAAGTAGTTTCGGAGATACAAGCCTTACATACAAACTTTTCCCATTTGTCAAAATTGCTTTAGGGGGCTCTTCCTTCGCTCAGTCCATTTGGCCTTAACTTAATAAACTTCACTTGTTTTGGCCAATACATAACTCCAGTTATATATGCACCCCCAAAAAACTAGAAGGAACCAATACAGCCACTAAGCGTCTGGTATAAAGTTTCAACCTCGTCTGTTAAGTAGCCCAGGTTGTCCCCAATTGGTTCTTTCCTGCAGCTTTTGGATATAGTAATACAGTGGATCTTGGCTGACACACATCATTGCAGTCTGGTTCTGGGGCCGACCGGGTGCCGCCTACTTCTGGGCCTACCTGCTGCCTCTAGCCAGAACCTATCGGGGTACCACTCATGCTAGGCCTACCGGGTACCGCTCAATGGGCCTACCTGCAACTGTGTTCTAATGCTTTCCAGGTACCGCTCATCCTGGGCCTACCTGCAAACGCATTCTAGGACGTCACTGGTACCACCTACGGCCTACCAGCACATCAGCCACGGTCACTGAATCGCAGTTAGGACTGTGCAAGTTAGGCCCCCGAAAGCCAAAGTAAAGTTTTATAATATGCAAAATAAGTGTTACATTATGAAGGTGTCCCCTTCCGTTCTGGACCGTGGTCCAGTTGGGTTGTTTAAAATCAAACTTTTAACCAAATTTTCTAAGTATGAAAGGAGTCCTCATTTTGTTAAAATACAAACAGGCATTATACAACCTGGCTGTATGATGTCGTCTAATGATGCTGATTCATGTGTGAAGTTTCAATACATGTTAAGTAGTTTAGGAGATACAAACGTGCATACAAACTACAGATGCCGCAGACGACGATTAAGAGACGACAATAGGGCCAATTAAAATATTGTTTGCCCTTTACCTACCCAGCAAAAAATCACTGGGTAGGTAGGTAGGTAAATTATTTTATTTTATTTGATAGAACTATATTTTCTTGCATGTTTTTTTAAATTACATATTTTAACATGTATCTATTCTACAGTGTATGTTGTGTGTTTGTAATTAATATTTAATGTGTGCTATTACATTACATAACACTGTAAGGTTGACTGCTTTTTTGTACACTTTTGTATTGCTTGTTGCAATCATTGAAGGAAAAAAATAAATAAAAATTTGGAAACGCAATAAAACATTTTAGGTCGGGGCTAAAAATTTGGGTCGGTAGGTAAAGGGCAAACAAACAATATTTTAATTTAGGCCTAGCTATTTTTTTCTTTCAGAAAAGTCGAGCTAAAAATAATTCTATAGCTTTGGACGGAATCCTTATATTTTCGTTTTCATTTTATGTGAACACCTGGCGCTAAATGTTGATGTTGACGTCATTAAAAACGTCAAGTGATATTATGAAAAAATTTCACCATTCATCAGCATTAAACTTTCAATTATTTTGACAACTATGTTGTTTTATGTTGACACTATGCACGTTTCAGTTTCTTCAAAATTAAAAGTAGCTATCAGCTTTTGGTATGGTAGAATACTGAACGATTAGCTTTAACCGGCTAATATGCAAGTAGTATATTGTCTACAGTAATGTTCCATAGTGATGCCTTGTGAATGAATAGAAGCTGAATATTTCAATGACTTTATAAAGCTACAGAGTCTCTATATCAATCGATTTCTTCTTTGTAGGCGTGTCTTCATCTGTAACTTCATGTTCACCAGCTCATGTCGAAATCAGGAATTTAAGTGAAGCACCACCAGGCACCGAATGCCGGATTGTGAAATCAACATTTTAACTGAAAAAATCTTAAGTAAAAAGGGGGGATAATTCAGGCTAAATACATGACAGTTATGGTTCTTGTCATATAACATTGTGTAATGATAATGAACATGTGTGCCAAGTTTCAAAGCTTTTCGTCGATTTGTTTTTGAGAAAAAAACTAGTCTTTAACCAAAACGTTTAGATAAACGGAAACTACAAGCCTGGATTTGCTACGCAATCCGGCTAAAAAAGATTAGTCAGATTAGAAATACAAAATGTCCAGCTCATTTCTATTGTTCCATATCAATGCCTGCTGACTGACTAGAAGCTGAATATTGAAACCACTGCATGTGTAACAAGACACTTCAAAATGTCTTGCAACATAAACCCGTTGGAAAATGCTTAATCATTTGTGCCATATGCCTTTAATTCTGTGGAGGAGATTGAAACTGAGCGAAATTAGCAGTATTGTAGTATGCAGGATATTCTGCATAACCCCACGCACCAAGGGAGGTCACTGCTGATGGATTGTTGAGAAGCGAACCCGACGAGGTCGTTGCCGTGGATACAGCTGATGGCATGGTGAACACCAACTGACCAGGTAGATCAGCAGACGGTACATCGACAGCTGTTAGTGGGGCCATGATTTGGGTGGTGAAAATATCTGCTGCTGATTGCCTCGCTTGCTGTTTAAAAAAGTTTGCCACCATGCTCTCATCCGAGATGATGCTATGATCTGGTGTGCTTGTAGCCGAGTAAGAATGGACTGGGCCACCTTGCGCCAAATTATAATTAACAGGAATATGCCTGGCGCCATCGATGCCAAGAGATTTCGCATTTACAGTTTCCCTCTCTGATGAAGTAGAATAGTTATTAATAAAAGGCATGGATAGGCTACTAGAGTTTGCGTACATGGACGATGGAAGGTGATGGTAGAGCGTTATACCGCCATCATTCACATGGGATTCGGATGACAAATCGTCAATGTTTACCACTTTTTGAAACATGTTTTCCGCATCCTGTGGAGAATGAGGCGTGATAACCAGACCCTCATTGGATATATCAGCGGCATTCTGCATGAGTGATGGATCACCGCAGCCGTGGTCTGTGATAGTCGTCGGACCTCCCGGCATGGATGGAGGTATGATGGTCGCGAAATTCTTCCCCCGTATAAGTGTACTGGTGTCACGAGGCACGTATCCCGGACCACCTGCGATGTAATGATCGGAGGTCTTTTTAGTTTCGGCAACTATGTCTAATTTCCATTCATTCTTGTCCTTCTTGTGACTCATCAGCATATGCTTTCGTATGACGGCGTAATCGCTAAATGACTTATGGCACAGTTTGCACGAGTATGGCTTATCTCCCGTGTGTATTCTCTCGTGCCGAAGCAGCGACTGTTTCTGTGTGAATCCCTTTCCGCAACTACTGCAAATGTGATCTTTGGTTTCTCTATGAACCTTCATATGGATAAGTAAACACGTGCGCTGACGGAAAGCTTTTCCACAAACAGAGCACGGGAAGCGACGGATATTATCATGCATGTAACGATGTTCTTTTAGCGATTTATCGTAAGTGAAGGATTTGCTACAGATTTCGCACACGTATGGACGGATTCCAGCATGAACGTTGGCATGTTGCCGATAGGAGCGAATCTGACTAAATGATTTACCACAAGTTGGACAGATATACGTTTTTTTCAGTCCAAGATGCTCCGATTTTATGTGACTTCCGAGAGAGAATTTCGTCGTGAACTGCCTTTCACAGATTTGACATGCGAACATGGGCTGAATATAGCCAGCCTCATGCGTAGTCATGTGCTTGTCATACACATACTTTGATTTGTATGATTTCTGGCAGATGGTGCAAAAATGACTTTGCCCATGATGGACTATTTTCTTATGGCGATTTAAGTCTTTCCCAAACACAAAACTTTTGTCACACTCGTCACAAGGAAAAGTTGTCTTCTCCTGGGAACCGCGGCAATGTTCAGTCAGTAGTCCATGAACACGCCCCATGTGCTCAGTCAGACGTTTCTTTCGCTGACCCTGATAATCACACTCTGTACACTTGTATATTTTCCCTTCGCCACGCTTTTCATATTTTCTCTTCTGTTTTTCCACTGGGCTAAGTTTTTCCTTTGACATGTTTGAGGTTGTTTGTTTCTGCTCGACTGAGTCTCCTTCAGCATTTGTTATTTTGTGCTCGACTGGTTTTGGTTTTGTAACGGATGTCTTTTGTTTCCGAACGGCTGGTTTTTGTCTCCGCTCAGTTGATTTTGGCTTCTGCTCAGCTGGTTTTGATTTCAGGTCACCTGGGTGCAGATTTTCCACTGCAACAGAAAGAAAAGCTATGATAGACGGCTTTCTTTTTTTTACAGGAAAGTGTGGGTCATGTATCTTCTAAGAAAGGACTTGACTCATGAATGAATACTCCCTTTAACAACATAAAGTTTAACAGTGAGATGCCAAGATATTGTATTCATAAACTCGTTTCCAAGTAAGCGAAAAAAGAAAATCAAAACTCACAATTTTAACATGACAATGCTTGAAAAATGTTTAACAAATATATCAACAATGTGATATAAATTTATATCAACAATGTGATATAAATTACAAATGGCACTTTAAATATATGAAAATGCCCTTTTTTACAAAAAGAAATGAAAATTATTTACTAGCTGCCATTATGCGAAAACCCCAGGCCGACACCTCCTGTGATGTAATGGATGTGCTACACCTTAACATGTGATCCCTTGGTAGGGGCAAAATTTGACCGCAGGGTCTCCATTTGAACAAACTTGGTAGAAGACCATAAGCTTAGCGTAATGCTACATGCAATATATGGGAGCTCTATTATGCCTTCTGGATTCACAAGAAGATTTTTCAACACTTTCAATGTAATACATGTAAATCCTAGTAATTATACATATATACAACTATAACGATAACCTAGAGGTTGGCGATCATTTGTAACGAAAAATTGTCGAAATTCTTCTTGTTGAAAGGGTTTGACCTTTTATAGTAAAGGCAGCCTTCTTGGATGTTGCATTGACCCAATAAAAATTAAGAGTGATCCACATCTCACCTTTGAGACTTCGAGTTAGCTAAAAATAAATGCATTTCTGGGTTACTTGAATGGAACAGGGCCTGTATTGTATTGACTCTACAACTGGATCAATTTAAAATTTATATTCAACTGACCTTCATGACCTATATTCTGTTCTATACTAGGCATGGTTTCTTGGATCGTAAAGGGTTCTTTGGTTGTTTCTTTTACTTTCTTTTTTGCAGGCTGTGCCGTCTTGCTGACCTTTGTCTTCCTAATCTTTAGTGGAGACACCAACTGCAATATTCAAAAGAATTGTGTTTTTATATAGAGGATCTTACAGGAGTCAATTTATTAATGAATTTATTAAATGAGTTTGCAAAGATGATAGGATGGGAAGGCTTGCTGAGCAAAATTGTTCAATAATTTAAGATTCTACTTATCACATACTTGCCCGTTTTAGAACAACCTTCAAATAGTCATATCTTTTTTGTTTATCATCCGATTTGGATAATTCTTTAACCTTTTGTCAAGTTTTTCAGAACTCTCAATAACAGGGCTCGTTTGGCTGTGTCGCTACATTCTCTTTCATGGATTTTCAATGATAAAACTGCTCGGAACGGTAATCTACTTTGAAAATCTCCATTGAAAAATGAATGGTGTACACCTCTGCAGAAATAAATCCAAGCATTTTTTCATTCTTAAGAATTCTTTAGAATTCCAAGGAAGTTCGATGTTTTCTCTCTTGGAAAGACATTGGATTTCCTTGGAATGAAAACTCCTATAAATTCCATGGAATTCTCAAGATTGTTTCTTGGAGAAAGTTTGGAAAACATTGGATTTTTAATCCATCAAAATCCGATGTTTTTTCCTGTGCATAAACATTGGATTTCTTTGAACTTTACTCTCTGTCCATCAGCATACTTCAGAAAAGCTTGGAGAAGCTTTGACTTGAATTCTTGTCAAAAAAAAAAGTCCTATGTTTTCCAATTTTTTCACAATTAGAAAAATACTGGTATACTTTGTACTTATTTACTACTTCTACTGCTGCTGCTACAACTACTACTATCACTATTACTACTACTACTTCTACTACAACAGCAACTGCTGCTGCTGCTGCTCTACCACTACTACTTCTACTACTACTACTGCTGTTGTTGCTGCTGCTACTGCTGTTACTACTTCATACACTACTTCTACTGCTGGTACTACTACTGATACTGCTGCTGATGTTACTACTACTGCTGGTACTACTGCTGGTACTACTGCTGGTACTACTACTGCTGGTACTACTACTGGTACTACTACTGATACTGCTGCTGATGTTACTACTACTACTGCTGCTACTACTGCTGTACTACTACTACTGTTGTTGCTGCTGCTGCTACTGCTGGTACTACTACTGCTACTACTACTGCTGGTACTACTACTGCTACTTCTACTGCTGGTACTACTACTGCTACTACTACTGCTGGTACTACTACTGCTACTACTACTGCTGGTACTACTACTGCTACTTCTACTGCTGGTACTACTACTGCTACTGCTGCTGCTGTTACTACTACTACTGCTGCTACTGCTGCTGTACTACTACTACTGTTGTTGCTGCTGCTGCTACTGCTTTACTACTTTATACACTACTTCTACTACTACTGCTGGTACTACTACTGCTACTACTACTGCTGGTACTACTACTGCTACAGCTGCTGCTGTTACTAATACTAATACTGCTACTGCTGCTGTACTACTGTTGTTGCTATTGCTACTGCTGTTACTACTACTTCTACTACTACTGCCGTTACTACTACTGCTGCTGCTGTTAGTACTACTAGTCTACTGTTGCTGCTGCTACTGCTGTTACTACTTCACACACTTCCTACTACTACTGATGTTACTACTACTGCTGCTGCTGTTACTACTACTTCTGCTGCTGCTACTGTTACTACAACAAGTAGACTGTTGCTGCTGCTGCTACTGCTGTTACTACTTCATATACTACTTCTACTACTACAGTTACTACTACTGCTGCTGCTGTTACTACTATTACTGTTGTTGTTACTACTGCTGTTACTACTACTATTACTACTACATACACTACTTCTACTACTACTGCTGTTACTACTACTACTACTGCTGCTGCTCTACTACTACTGCTGCTGTTACTACTACTGCTGCTGCTCTACTACTACTGTTGTTGCTGCTGCTACTGCTGTTACAACTACTGCTGCTGCTCTACTACTACTGCTGCTGCTCTACTACTACTGCTGCTACTGCTCTACTACTTCTACTACTGCTGCTGGTCTACTACTACTACTGCTGTTGTTGCTGCTGCTACTGCTGTTACTACTACATGTACTACTTCTACTACTACTGCTGTTACTACTACTAATACTACTATTACTACTGCTGCTTTACTACAACATGCAATACTTCTACTACTACTACTACTGCTACTGCTGTTATTACTACTACTACTACTACTACTACTACTACTACTACTGCTGTTGCTGCTGCTGCGCCAATACTACTGTTTTTGCTGCCGCTACTGCTGTTACTACTACATGCACTACTTACTGCTGCTGTTACTACTACTACTACTGCTGCTGTTACTATTACTACTGCTGCTGCTCTACTACTACTACTTCTACTGCTGTTGTTGCTGCTGTTACTGCTGTAACTACTACATGCACTAATTACTGACTGCTGCTGTTACTACTACTACTACTGCTGCTGCTCTACTACTACTACTTCTACTATTACTGCTGTTGTTGCAGTTACTACTACATGCACAACTTCTACTACTACCATTGTTACTACTACTACTGCTACTGTTACTACTTCTACTACTACTGCTGCTCTACTACTGCTGCTGTTACTCCTACTACTGTTGCTGTTACTACTACTATTGCTCTACTACTACTACTTCTACTATTACTGCTGTTGTTGCTGCTGCTACTGTTGTTACTACTACATGCACGACTTCTACTACTACTGCTGTTACTACTTCTACTACGGCGGCTGCTCTATTACTACTACTACTTCTACTATTACTGCTGTTGTTGCCGCTGCTGCTGCTGTTACTATATGCACAACTTCTATTGCTGCTGCTGTTACTACTTCTACTACTACTGCTGTTACTACTTCTACTACTTCTGCTGCTGCTGCTCTACTACTGCTGCTGCTCTAATACTACTACTTCTGCTGCTGTTGTTTCTGCTGCTACTGCTGTTACTACTACTACTACTACTGCCGTTGTTTCTGCTGCTACTGCTGTTACTACTACATGCACAACTTTTACTACTGCTGCTGTTACTACTTCTACTGCTGTTACTACTTCTACTACTGCTGCTGCTGCTCTACTACTGCTGCTGTTCTACTACTAATACTTCTACAGGGGACAAAATATATTTTACTGTATACTCGTCCTGTAGGACAAGTGCCATTGACACATTACTCGTCCTTATAGGATGTTTACTCGTCCTGCTCTGACTGTAAATGTTCATAAGTCAAAGCAGTCAGATACCGTCATTTAACACTATTATATATAAATAAAACAAAGGGAAACATCAGAATGTGTTGTTTTTTTCTTTATATAAATCAATGAAAATTATGAAACTTTGACCAGTATTATAGATGATTATATTCATATTTATACTCTATAGTTCACTACAGTCTGATCATGGCCATTACAATTACTCTGGCATGGTAATTATTTCCCCCCTTTTCCTGTGAAAAATTCCCTCATAATTTTTTTTTTAATAATAATAAAAATATTAGAAAATGCTAAACTACAATACAGGAAAACAGCATACTTTTTGCAATTCCCCTTCCTGAAGGCCCTGCCTGGCCTCAGTCACCTAAAAGCTGACTAGTGCCCTTAAAGATTCCCCCGTGAAAGTGTTATTTGTATAACATTAAATACAGTAACTTTCGCGCTCCGTGAAATTAGAACGGGAGCCGCATTTTAGAATGTCCCAAAACCGCAATGCGTCAATTTCCCAATATCCGGTTGACTTAAATTGCATTTTTCTCGTTGAATAAACAGAGTTGCGACTATTTACTGCATTTAATCGCTTAATAAACTGTAAGAACTATTTTCTTTGTTGTTGTTTTCTACTGAAATGTTACTCGTCCTCTCGGACGACCGATTCATGTATTTCACTCGTCCAGATTTGAATTTCACTCGTCAATACGAGCGGACGAGTGGAATTTTCGTGCCCTGTTCTACTGCTCTTGTTTCTGCTGCTACTGCTGTTACTACTACTACTGCTGTTACAACTACTTCTTCTGCTAGAGTTACAACACACATAAATAAAAAGAATAAAAAAAAACAAGAGGCCCAAGAGGGCCTGTGGACGCTCTACTGGCTCACCTGGCTCTTATAACATCAATGAAGTGAGTGACTGCCATTTACGTTTTTTGAAAGTTTCGGGCTAAAAACAGCTTTTTAACTAAATCAAGGGCCATAACTATAGAATCTGGTAAAGATTAGATGAAAAATGAAGGCCCTACCGTATTAACGAGGCAAAATATAGCATGTTTAACTAAATCAAGAACTCCTCTGTTACTGGTCCGACTGGTCGAACATAGAGTTAAAAAAATCAATAAAAAATAAATAAAAAATAAAAAAAAATAAAAAAAAATAAAAAAAAAATTAAAAAATATTTAAAAAAAAAAAAATAAAAAATAAAAAAATAAAATAATAAAAAAAAAAAAATTAAAACAAGAGGCCCAAGAGGGCCTGTGGACGCTCTACTGGCTAATATGGCTCTTATGACATCAATGAAGCGAGTGACTATCGTCTTAAAGAGGCAAAATATAGCATTTTTAACTATATCAAGAGCAGTAACTCTGTCATTACTGGTCCGATCTGGCTGGTTTTCCAAGTTGGCCAGAAGAGATAATAAAAAAAAAAAATGGAAAAAAAAAAAAAAAAAAAAAATGAAAAAAATAAATAATAAAAAAATAAAAAAATAAAAAATAAAGAAATTTAAAACAAGCATTGATGTAAAACTGTGACCCCCGGGGCGGGGCCAGATGTGACCCCAGGGTCAGCATTTGAACAAAATTGGTAAAGGACCATAAGCTTATAGCAACAGCAAAATATTAAACCTCTGGCTCTTGCAGTTTCAGAGAAGAAGATTTTTTAAGTTTTTCCCTATACATGTCTATGTAAAACATGTGACCCTTGGGGCGTGACCAAATGTGACCCCAGGGTTACCATTTGAACAAACTTAGTAAAGGACCATAAGCTTATAATAATTGTAAAATATCAAACCTCTGGCTCTTGTAGTTTCCGAGAAGAAGATTTTTTAAAAAAAAATCCTATATAAGTCTATGTAAAACTGTGACCCTCGGGGCGGGGACAAATTTGACCCCAGGGTCACCATTTAAACAAACTTAGTAGAGGACCATAAGCTGATGCTACATGTAATACATGAGAGCTCTGTGCCTTGTGGTTTCAGAGAAGAAGATTTTTTAAACTTTTTTCCTATATGAAAAACATGCAAAACCTCAATATACAAACTTTGGACCCATGAGGCACGGCCATTTTTGACCCCGGGGACTTTATTTGAACAAACTTGATAGTCTAGGCGTTGACGATCATTTTAAAAGAAAAACTGTTGAAATCTGTCAAGCGGTTCTGGAGAAGAAGTTTTTTAAGGTTTCGACCATATATGGTAATGGTAGCCATCTTGGATGTAGCGCTGATCTAATTTTAACAAATCTAAAAAGCATTCATCTAAGGATCATCCATTTGAAGTTTGGTCAAAATTAGCCAAGCGGTTTCTGACGAGAAGTCGTTTGAAGAATTCCCTATACATGTCTATGTAAAACATGTGACCCTTGGGGCGGGGCCAAATGTGACCCTAAGGTCACCATTTGAACAAACTTGGTAAAGGACCATAAGCTTACAGTAAATGCAAAATATCAAACCTCTGGCTGTTGTAGTTTCTGAGAAGAAGATTTTTTAAAAAAAAATCCTATATAAGTCTATGTAAAACTGTGACCCCCGGGGCGGGGACAAATTTGACCCCAGGGTCACCATTTGAATAAACTTAGTAGAGGACCATAAGCTGATGCTACATGTAATACATGAGAGCTCTGTGCCTTGTGGTTTCAGAGAAGAAGATTATTTAAAGTTGTTTCCTACATGTCTATATGAAAAACATGCAAAACCTCAATATGCAAATTTTGGACCCCCGGGGCACGGCCATTTTTGACCCCGGGGACTTTATTTGAACAATCTTGATAGTCTAGGCGTTGGCGATCATTTTAAAAGAAAAACTGTTGAAATCTGTCCAGCGGTTCTGGAGAAGAAGATTTTTTAAGGTTTCGACCATATATGGTAATGGCAGCCATCTTGGATGTAGCGCTGACCTAATTTTAACAAATCTAAAAAGCATTCATCTAAGGATCATCCATGTGAAGTTTGGTCAAAATTAGCCAAGCGGTTTCTGACGAGAAGTCGTTTGAAGAAAAGTTAACGGACGGACGACGGACGGAAGACGGACGACGGAAGACGGACAACACACCATCCCATAAGCTCTGCTGGCCCTTGGCCAGTAGAGCTAAAAAATAATACATGTAATTAAAAAAAAAAAAAAAAAAAATAATAAAAAAAAAAAAATGCAAAATATTGAACATCTGGCTCTTGTAGTTTCGGAGAAGAAGATTTTTTAAGTTTTTCCCTATACAAGTCTATGTAAAACATGTGACCCTTGGGGCGGGGTCAAATGTGACCCGAGGGTCACCATTTGAACAAACTTGGTAAAGGACCATAAGCTTATAGCAAATGCAAAATATTAAACCTCTGGCTCTTGCAGTTTCAGAGAAGAAGATTTTTTAAGTTTTTCCCTATATAAGTCTATGTAAAACTGTGACCCTCGGGACGGGGTTAATGTGACCCCAGGGTCACCATTTGAACAAACTTTGTAGAGGACCATAAGCTGATGCTACATGTAATACATCAGAGCTCTGTGGCATGTGGTTCCAGAGAAGAAGATTTTTTTCAGTTTTTCCCTATACAAGCCTATGTAAAACTGTGACCCCCGGGATGGGGCCAAATGTGACCCCTGGGTCACCATTTGAACAAACTTGGTAGAGGACCACAAGCTTATAGCAAATGCAAAATATTAAACCTCTGGCTCTTGCAGTTTCAGAGAAGAAGATTTTTTAAGTTTTTCCCTATACATGTCTATGTAATACATGTGACCCTTGGGGCGGGTTCAAAAGTGACCCGAGGGTCACCATTTGAACAAACTTGGTAAAGAACCATAAGCTTATAGTAAATGCAAAATATCAAACCTCTGGCTGTTGTAGTTTCCGAGAAGAAGATTTTTAAAAAAAAAATCCTATATAAGTCTATGTAAAACTGTAACCCCCGGGGCGGGGACAAATTTGACCCCAGGGTCACCATTTGAACAAACTTAGTAGAGGACCATAGGCTGAGGCTACATGTAATACATGAAAGCTCTGTGCCTTGTGGTTTCAGAGTAGAAGATTTTTTAAAGTTTTTTCCTATAATGTCTATATGAAAAACATGCAAAACCTCAATATACAAACTTTGGACCCCCGGGGCACGGCCATTTTTGACCCCGGGGACTTTATTTGACCAAACTTGATAGTTTAGGCGTTGGCGATCATTTTAAAAGAAAAACTGTTGAAATCTGTCCAGCGGTTCTGGAGAAGAAGATTTTTTAATGTTGCGACCATATATGGTAATGGCAGCCATCTTGGATGTAGCGCTGACCCAATTTTAACAAATCTAAAAAGCATTCATCTCAGGATCATCCATGTGAAGTTTGGTCAAAATTAGCCAAGCGGTTTCTGAGAAGAAGTCGTTTGAAGAAAAGTTAACAGACGACGGACGACAGACGACAGACGACGGACGACTGAAGATGGACGACAGACAACACACCATCCCATAAGCTCTGCTGGCCCTTGGCTAAAAATCGTAATAAAATTAACATTGACTGAACATTGATTATAATAAAATAACTGATCACTATTTTCTTTGATTTGGCTACACAGTCACATAATGTTCCTGTATAATAAACACAATATGCATGTTTCAGATAAGGATCATTTCTAAAATTCTGAAAACACAGAAAGGTCTTGATGCAGCCCTGAAAATCATTGCCAGATGTGAGGTGATAAGAGGATTATGTCCATCTATCCGCCATATCTATGGCCATACATTAGTGATACATTTACATAATATACTCTGAATTAACCTTAGTGTTACCCCTGATTTGCTGGGAGTTGATTGGATGAACAAAACACTGGCTGGTCAGTTTGAAAATGTGTAACAATTTTGTTGGGAACAGGAAACATGTATTTGTTGATTATCTTATTTAATAAAGTACTAAATTGTGAAATCATTTTTATTGAAACTCTTGGTTGTGCTAGGGACAAGTGTGGCTGGTCTCATATTTATATTTTACTGAAGGATTAAGACAGAAGCAGAATGAAATCTGATGTTTAATTGTATGTACTAATCTACTTCAAATTATCAATATGGCATACAATTAATGTTCATGAAATGTATCAGATTGCCAGTGAATTAATTATCAGGGTCTTCCACAGGGCATTTAAGAGCATATTCCCCCTATCCCTTAATCCTAAAATCTAATATCCCCCTACTCCGTAACTGACCCCCTATCCTTTGACCTCTCTGCCCTATCCCTTAAAATCAACAATAACCTGCAAAATGCATTATGCCTGTCTGTAAATAGCTCCTTGTAGGCTACACTTCTTAAAAATCCTTTCATTTAAAGTTGAAATTCTTCAAATTGCATCTAAACAAATCATGATCCCTAAAAATATTTGTCACCCAAAGGGTAACTCCCTCCCACACCTACCCCATGATATTCAAATTTAATTCCCCCTATGCCTTAAATTATTTCTGCGGAACACCCTGATTATATAGAGATTATTTGACTGCTGGGATCGATTATAGGGAAATCCTTCACGAGTGGTAGACGTGCTTTGTTTTTCACGAACGAGGACACGCGAGTGAGTGAAAAACAAAGCACGACTACCATCGAGTAAAGGATTACCCAATAATCAATCCCAGCAGTTAAATAATCTATTTATTACATTTTAAATTACATTTTTGCAAACAAATATTCGCTTTATTGAACGTTATCGGCGGATGACGTCGACGTCAGCAACACATTGTTGACGTCACGACTCAACATCGCAAAGTTAGTTATTATTGTGTTCTAAGTTAGCAACGTTAGTTATTATTGCGTTCAGAGTTTGTTATTAATATTTAGCGATTATGAATATTCTTGCACTAAGAAATCCCGATCTTTCACGCATAGAAATGTAATAAATATTCATTAGAATGCTTAGACATTTTGACTCTTTTAAAAGCTGCTGAAGCAGATGTCATTATCTTCCTATAAGGCCAAATAAAATAATAGGTTTGTTTCCTGTTACATTGAAAAAAAAGATAGGGTAGGTAGGTAGGTGAAATCTTTTTTTTTTGGTTTTACTTTTTATTGCCAATTTAGTAGGGTAGGTAGGGATTTTTATTTATTTTTTTGTCCGACAATAAAACTCCTCGTGATATAGAGCAAGTTCACACTCTTTAATATCACCTACTTTGTGACATATTTTGTATAACTTTAATAAATGGTGCTGAAACTGGTGCCGGACAATTCCTGCCTCGTCTTGTGTTCTATATCACTATGTATATTACACATGTTCTATATCACTATGTATTTTACACATGTTCTGTATCACTATGTATATTACATTACATTGAAATGTCAAAGGTCAAATATAAATCAAACAAATCGAAGCGCCGTTTTATAAAACATCCTTTAATAACTTTAATTTTTGTGAATTCTGTAAATATTTTATTGGCAAGAAAGGTGTGCAAGGATATGCAATTGAACTTAAAAAACTACTATTCCATTTTACAATAATGTGTCATTATGTCAAAGATTCAAAGTTATGAAAGGCTGTTTAATAAGTTGGGGTCCACATCTGTTAAAATTATAAGTTATTGGTGATATTATATATTATAAGTTATTGGTGTTATTATAACACTAGCTGTCTTATTTTCTGCTTCTTCGGGGTCAGACTGCACCTAGGGTGCATCTATAAACGTCCGTAAAAAAGGCACCCGAAGATGTCAAATAAATGAGACTACCTCAGACAGTGCATCCCAAACACACAGGCCGTTTCGTAGACTGCGATGACATAAATGAAAATATACTTCTTTGCACCATTTGTGTATTGAACATACATAAATTTTGAACATACATAAATTAGTAAAGTCCAATACTCGACAGCACAAAAAAATTATGTCAACACAAAATATAACAATGCGTAATGTCCGGTAAGTTTAGATTGAACGATAACCCAGGTTAAAATACGCGCTGTTTATGTACATTTCGCCGATTTATAAATATTTTAATTATCCTCATTAAAATTATATTTCTTTGTTCTTTAAAACGTGCGTAAAACAAAATTAACAAACAACAAACACAAATAAAAAACAACGTCAGCAAACACAAATAAAGTCAATTTTATTTTTGCCAATTTTTATATTTTTCACGTTTGACAGCTAGCATTTGTTTTATTTCAGTTTGGTCTAATTAACCGGTAATCAATCAGAAGCCGGTAGCAAACAATTAAGCAGTTAATCCATTGAGGTCATAATAGTCTCCACCCGCAAAAAGCATCATAAACTTCAAAGATAATCGTTAAATTATTAACACAATAGCAGCGATTAGATTACACAATGACACCATTTATAGACAGGTTATTTTCGCCTCTGTGCCACAAGCTGTGACAGCAGCGAATCTAATTGGTCGAGAGGCGATCAAGGTCGTCAGCCAAGGTGTCAATCACTGTAATGCAGCGCGTGCTCATTATTGTGATGTTTGGGCTATCGAAAATAGGTACATGTGTATTGGATTGATGCTTGGAAGCAAATACACGCGCGTCATAAAAACGCACAGGTGGTAAATTAGCTGCGTCAGAATAGGGTCAAATTGAATTTCCATGCGTCAAAACGTGTGTACGCGTCTGTTGAGAACCCTGATATCTATCAACTCAATCAAGCGCCTGCCTGACAAGGAGACGGTATATTCCGGAATCTATTACGGAGGAGGTCGGCTTGAATTTTTTGAATTTTTTTTTGGAATGCAATAAAAACCATAGGGTCGGCGGGAATTTCTAGGGTAGGTCGGGTAACCGGAAACAAACCTATTATTTTGTTTGGCCTAATCATTTCCCCTAACCACTGTTATGGACACTGGTGAAGAAGAGAGTTATCCAAACCCCTTTAATTTTTAAAACAGATCTAAACAACTCTTAAACATGACTTATATGTTTGCACATGACAGTGATTTAAAAAACAGTGTTGTTTAAATTCATTTTGTTAAAACAGAGACATAATAAAAACTCTGGTTAAAACTACTATTTTAGAACTGAAAGAGTTTGCTTTTGTTAGGGGCCATGACAGGCTGGTACCAGACAAACCAGGAGATGAAGTCTTGCATGCAAAAGTAAGTTTCCCATGTATCTTTGGTTAGACTAATAGTATATACATTTCGGAATTGCAGTAGACATGGTAGACACGCTACTAACTAGTTTACTGTTCCAAAATGAAATCAATAACAAGAGTGATCTTATCTTATCTGATGATTTTGTTCTCCTATTTAAGAAATCTGTTGAAAAAGTAGGTACATTACATTTAGATAGAATTGCACTTGGCTAACTGTCATATTTTATCCACCTTTTTAATTCTAGATTTGCCTTTTATTCTTAAAGTATGTATGGTAAATAGGAATATGTAAATGATGATCTCTGTATTTTCTTTCAGAATAATTGTCAGACCTAAGCATGGACCAAGAAACAGAGGATGTTTAATAACATTACGGGGAACCAAGATTTATGATTCTTTCATATGGTTATATGCCCTATAAGTACATTATTTTTTAGTGTTTTATTATTTGTTTTTCATTTTAATGATTTTAAATGAGATATATTTTTCAAATAATATTTCAGTTCCCATTCTAATTTTAAAAAAAAAAGAAGCTTTAATCGAGCATATTGATGTTATTGGGCAGATGTTGAAATGATGCAAATTCAACGTGAAAGAAAATTCTGATTAATTTTAAATATTTTTTTTTCTAAAAGAATAGTTTAGTTTAAAAAAACACAAAATATCAAGAAAACTTTGTATATATCCCAGTGTCAAATATGTTGCTGTGAATTTATTTTATAAAAAAAAAAAAAAAAAATATCAATATTTTATTATCATTGACAATGTCAATTCAAGTCCAAAAAAATCTTATATTGTTTCTGCTTTATGTTTTTGTAGTGAAGTTGGAATTCCTTGTAAATCCAAGCAATATCCAATATTTTCTGTTTTGAAATTCCTATGAATTTCAGTGTGTTTCTGTTTTGAAATTCCTATGAATTCCAATGTTTTTTCTGTTTTGAAATTCATAAGAATTTCAATGTTTTTTTCTTTAGATTTTCTAGGAAATCGCAGCCAATACCACCAAGGAAATCCAATGTTTTCCCGCTTCAGAATCCCTAGGAAATCCTAGCAATTTCCAATGCTTTCTGTTTTGAAATTCCTACGAATTCCAACGTTTTTCCACCTGAGATATCATAGAAATTTCTAGGAAAACGCAGCCAAAACCGCCAATGAAATCCAACAAAATCCAATCCTTTGATTTTCATGGAATTTCTAGGAATACTTAGGAAAAAAGATTCTACAGAGTCCAGTACTTTCATAAAAAGCTTAGGATTTTCAATCCAATTTTCGCAAGGGCACGATATTCCTTCCAGCAGACAACGTAACAAGCTTCCGATTCAACTGGTAATCACATTTGTACATGTATATATACCTTCTCTGCTTTTGATTTCCGCTTGACAGCAATTTTGCCTTTCTCTTTAATATCAGGTTTGTCATTGTCATTGTCATCATCCGTTGGAATATACTTGGAGGGTTTGGACTTGCGCCTCGATTTCTGTTTCCTTTCATCCGTTGGCGATTCCTCAACAGTCGCTTCCTGAAGATATAGCAAATTGTAGTCAGGAAATGATTTAAAACTAGCCTGGAGAAACATGACAGCACTGGAGAAACATGACAGCATTTCTTTTCCTTAAATATAAGTGGTACCCAATGGCAAAAAGTATGGTTTTTTTCCCAGTTGAAGTGAAAAAATTCCCTATCATCATATTTTTGTTAATATTTTATAGAGGAACTTTAAAGTCAGAATACGCTTATTGTTAACCTTAACGGAGATGATAGTACTTGTGTATGATATTACGGCCAAATTTGCATTAAATCCCCCCGATGTACCCATCTGTTAATAGAATCAACTGATTAGAAACGTACGCTTCGTTAAAAGGTACGCTGGCTTTTTAACTCTTGTGTTTACATAAACATTACCTGTTTCATGAAAATCTGTCTAGTAGTAGTCACTACAAGTTTTTACTATATAACTCTATGTAAACAAAGACGGCCGCTCAGATATAAATCAAAATTATTTTTGAGAAGGACCAACATCATGTCATGGTGATCATTTTAGAAAAAATCCCATATCAATATCACTTATAGTTTTCAAAAAGTAGTCGCTACAAATTAGTTTTGTAAAATTCTATTTTTAGCCGTGGTGGCCAACTTGAATTTCCGGCCAACCTGAAATTTGGTAGACATCAAGAGCAACATTCCTGAGAAGTTTCATGAAAATCCATCTAGTAATTTTAGAGGAGTAGTCGCTACAGGTTTTTACTATATAACTCCATTTAAACAACAATGGCTGCTGCAGCCATGTTTAATGTCGCATCAAAAAGATTTTCAACAAGGACCAACATCTTGTCATGCCGATCACCTTGGCATCTACGTCGTATACCTGTGATAGTTCCGGTTGTATCAAGTTTGCTGTATTGTAATCCCCGACGTCTTTTACCCAAAATTGTATGGTTTTTCTCATTACTCTGAAGCTGTCGTACATATATCTATATAAGGTTCTATTTGTTCATTTTAAAAAAAGTCCCATGTCAATTCATTTATAGTTTTCAAAAAGTAGTTGCTACAAACTTGTTTTTTAAGAATCTATTTTTAGCCATGGTGGCCATCTTGAATTTCCGGCTGACCTGAAATTTTGCTAGGATCAATAAGACAAATCCATAAGTAGTTTCAGAAGAGTAGTCGCTACAAGTTTTTATTATATAACTCTATGTAAACAAAGATGGCCGCTGGGAACCATGTTTAACGTCAAATCAAAAAGATTTTCGACAAGGACATGTCATGTCATGCTGATCATTTTAGAAAAAGTCCTATATCAATATCACTTATAGTTTTCAAGAAGTAGTCGCTACAAATTTGTCTTTTAAAAATCTATTTTTAGCCTTGGTGGCCATCTTGGATTCCGCTTCAACGTTTCTGTAAAATTTCATGAAAATTCATCCAGTAGTTTCAGAGGAGTAGTCGCTACAATTTTTTTTACAGACAGACGTGCGGACGATGGACAACGCACCACGGTTTTCAATTTTTCTTATCTTACTACAGGTTTAAATCTAATACTGGTACAATACAATCTCATTAAAATCAGACCCTTTATTACACTACAACACTCTACACTACTAAGGATCTGACAATGCCGCATTGGAGGTCACGTCAGATTGACCTTACAATTAGAAAATCAAATTTCAGCCTTCAAAATCGTTCGGTATAGACTGCTTTACTGCACATGTCGCATTTCAGTCAAATGCTATGGAGCAGTCGGTATTGAAGGAGACAATGTCCGTTACTTTTAGCTTATAAAACACACAAAAATTGCGTTGACAAACATAACACTTCAACCATTATTGAAGATTTGCTGAATAAAAACAAGATTGTTTGACGGAATTCAATAGAGGTACAAAAAAATACCTCCGAAGTGACCTTTGACCTTGGAGCCACAGACTTGGGTTTTGTGCACTACACATCGTCTTGTTGTGGTGAGCACTTGTGCCAAGTTATTTGAAAATCCGTCCATGAATGCCAGAGTTATTGACAGGACACGATTTGACCTTTGACCTCTAAGTGTGACCTTGACCTTGGAGCCACAGACCTGGATTTTATGCAGGACACGTCGTCTTGTTGTGGTGGGCACTTGTGCCAAGTTATTTCAAAATCCGTCCGGAATGCCAGAGTTATTGACCGGACACGATTTGATCTTTGACCTCCAAGTGTGATGACCTAGGAGCCACGGACCTGGATTTTGTGTGCAACACATAGTCTTGTTGTGTGAAAATCCGTCAAGAACGTCAGAGTTATTGACCGGACACTTACCGCTTCTTAGGGTTGAACTCGTAACCCACAGTAAAATTACACTCACGGATATTAATTGTCTACCTGGCTACCGACTGCGCTACCGGGCCAAATGTATTGATACATACTATATAGAAAAAATTAATGATCTCGGTAGAATAAAGTTCTGAATGTTTTCAAAAAAATGACTATGATATTCTTCGTATTCTTGCTGTAAAACATGCCGTCTAGTGCATTTCTTTGAATTTATCTTGCAATCCACAGCATTAACACATGACGACTTTACCTTGTTCGGATATATGTGTTTTATGTGGATTTTCGTTTGTTCAGTTCACTCGAACATCATCTGAATTGCATATAAAATGCGCGATTTCATTGGTTAAATTTAGTTGATCGTCTCATGAATATTGATTAAATGAAAGGTCAATCAGACATGACCTCCAAAGCAGACTTGTCAGATACTATAGCGGAGAGTATTGAAACGTAATTTGGATTTGATTTTAATGAGATTGGGTACAATATAATCAGCAATCAGTAATATGCAAAAACAATTTGCTTAAAACTATTAAAATAGCAAATGAGGTATAAAAAAAACAATAACAGGAAGCTGCTAGTTCCAAATTGCCATGTGTAACATTGTAAGTTTCGAATAAAACATGTTTATTTATAAAAGAACAGGCTTGTTCGTGTTTTTACTCACACTTGAGTTGTTCTTTTAAACTGAATAGCTCATAAACACATGATTTGGGTTGTTCAGAGCTACTCCCTGGTAGACAGTTCTTACTTACCAGCTTTTTTTCCGTTTTCTCTAAATTCTCAGGTGCAAGACTAGTTCCACAATTGCCCATTTCTTTATCTATTATATGACTGACGTCACTATTGCCATCTGTAACATGACTTTCCCCTCCTCCACCTCCTATTCCATCTTCCCCTGGAGGCAGCCCTTCACCAGTATAGCCACTCTCCATCTCGGTATAAGCCTCGGCAACGTCTTCGTCTCCGTCAGAAAGACTATCTACTGGGACATGATCGATGAAAGTTTCTTCGCTCGCATCCGGGTCATTCTGAAAAACAAGCAAACATTCATTCGGTAAGCTGTTTTTTGATGGTAAATGTACATAATGCTCAAATTTCTTTCAATTTTCTTGCAGACCGGACAAGGTGATCCATGTTTTACATGGGTGCTGAAAATCCTGATCTTTCACATGAGGGAAGATAAAAAGTAACGCGCTGACAACAATGACAGTTGCATAAGGGATATTCTATTAAGACATACCAGGGACCCTAGGAAGACAGTTTATTAAACATCTATGGGTGAACCCTATCCTCCGAAATTTGGTTCTTTAAACTCAATTTTGCATCTATGGGTGGGTGTTCAATTTCAAAAATGCCTTCCTGGGGTCCCATGTATGTTTTAATGGAATAGCCCTAATGTAGGTAACTTGAGAGGCCATGCGCATTGGATTTTCATCCATGCTCATGGAATTTTATTGCATGGTTGTAAAGTTGAATCATCACCCTACCTGGAGAAAATTATATATATACATGTATACAGTCGAAACTCGATAGCTCGGAAGTCAGCGGGACCATAGGGATATGTTCGAGCTATTGGTGGCTTCGAGGCATCGAGGTAACGATAAAACCCAAAATGTCTATCCGAATTTGTGTACCGCCCGAAATAGTGTTACTTGTGTACGTGATGTATCGTTCTCAGTATGTTTTTTATGTGCATCACTCGCGAAATGCTCTTATCTAATTAAAAAGTGAACCACTTTATCTTAATTTTTTTTTTTTTATTAAAACCAATCAACAAACGTAATTTAATTAGAAAATCAACCGTGTTTAATTTATCGTAATTAACAGTAAACGAAGTTCATTAAACATACTCAGGAAATGCTCTTATCTAATTAAAAAGTGAACACACTTTATTTTAATTACTGTTTTATTTTTATTAAAACCACTCAACAAACATTATTTAATTAGAAAATCAACTGTGTTTAATTTATCGTAATTAACAGTAAACGAAGTTCACTAAACATAAATTGTATCCGTCTATTATCGCTTTTCAATCATAAATGTTTGCACCTTTAACAACCAACTTGATCTGTTTTCACACTATGATCAAACTTGCTACAAACAAATACAACCGCGTCGATTACAATTAATACTGCCGACGTCACGTGGCAACGGATCTGATCACCTTCGATTAAGCGAGGTTTAAATTCACACAAAAATGGATCTTCGGACCGTAAAAACTATTCGATCAAGCCGAGGTATTCGAGAAATAATATTTGAATAATCGAGGTTAAATTACATTGAATTATTTAGGAGTTGTGTCGGGACTGGAAAATGTGTTCGAGTTACCGATGGTATTCGAATCACCGGTGTTCGAGCTATCAAAGTTTGACTGTATAGGGAAAATTCCTGTACAGAAAATAGAATGCATCTAAACTTGAATGATTTTGTGGTAGTAACTGATTCTGGTTACTATCCCAGTTTTAGGTCTTTTTTAAATAACAGTCACAGGTTATGAAAAACGGAACTGTTTAAGGTTAGAGCTCTGAATGACCCTAAAACTTGTTCTGAACAATGATTTATCACAATATATCGAGGTAAACTGACATCACAGAGAAACTTTTAGTTGTATCATCAACTTGTATGGGGTTTATGAGATAAATACATGTAGAATCTCACAATATCTTGCTCCAAAAAAAAATGTAAATGCCTACCAACCTACCCATTTTTTTTTATAGGAAACACACCAATTTTTTTATTTGGCCTTAAGATAAAGTGGTGTTTAAGATGGGTAGTACTACAAGGGTTTGGGGATGACTTCAATCTACACACAATTTAGCCACTTTTCTTGAAAAAGTAAATTACCTTAACAATGACCCGAGATTCACTGAACTGCCTTTCTGCCCAACAGTAAACATCTCCAGAAGTGACTGCGCCTGGTTCACAAACTGTGTAGGAATCATGAGCAGGGACTTGTTCACCTGCAGTTACTGGGTTGACCATAATGACTGAATCACAAGCTGAGACTGGTTCACCAAACCTTTCAGGAACAGGCGCACCTTTCACTGGTACATCTGCTGAGACAGCTTCATCCAATGTGACTGGTTCAGTGTTATTTATTCTGACTGGTTCTCCCACTGTGGCTGCACCTGTATTTGCTATGGTGGAACCGGTCGGCGGATCTTGACTATGGAGCAGTGACTGGGTGAAACTACAACGCAAATTATCGAAGAAATTCAATGCAAATCAGAAATCGCAGCAATGCGTATTTACAAATTAAAGAAAATAACCTGCCAAATAAGGTCACAATTACACTACAAAACCGTTTATCAAAACTCTATCCATGTGTTCAGGTCATAAAATAATGTATTTGTGCCAATAACATGCTCAGAGTAAAACATTTTTATAAAAAATAGTTCATGCGTCCAAAATGAATGTGAGTCGATTTAATACATTTAAAAAGAAACAACCATTCTGATTAAACTGATGTTAAGTAAAACAAAAAACTATAATACTATATGTTCTTAATATAAGACCCATGCTTAGAACAATTTCCATCATGTACATATATGGAATAAACTGATCTACAAGACAATACATACAATTGATTGAATTGGATTTTATAGTCGCACCAACAGCTAAGGTCATATGGCAACTTTCCAGCTTCCATTGGTGGAGGAAGACCCCAGGTGCCCCTCCGGGCAATTTTCGTGCACGGGCGGGCACCTGGGTAGAACCACCGACGTTCCGCAAGCCAGCTGGATAGCTTCCTCACATAAAGATTCCTAAGCCCCTGAGGGATCGAACCTACAGCGGTGAGGGGCAAGTGATTTCAAGTCAGAGACGTTAACCACTCGGCCACGGAAGCCCCCCAACAATACATACAAATATAATACTCATGATTTTTAAAAGTTTAGAGTTTTTGTAGTAAATGTTGAGTAAAGATACTCATAATTTTAAAAACCTGTTGTTTTTTTGTAAAAAAGGTATGAGTAAAATACTCAAAAACTCAGCTTATCTACAGCTCTGGCAAGTATAACTTTATATCATTGGATTGGAAATAACATAGTTCATTGAAAACGGTTTTGTATTGAATTTCGTGAAAAATACTTCTTATTCACTCCAAAACTACAATTGAATTGGATTTTATAGTCGCACCAACAGCTAAGGTCATATGGTGACTTTCCAACTTCCATTGGTGGAGGAAGACCCCAGGTGCCCCTCCGGGCAATTTTAGTGCACGGGCGGGCACCTGGGTAGAACCACCGACGTTCCGCAAGCCAGCTGGATAGCTTCCTCACATAAAGATTCCTAGGCCCCTGAGGGAGGTGAGGGGAAAGTGATTTCAAGTCAGAGACGTTAACTACTCAGCCACGGACGCCCCCTCCAAAACTACAAATATCCCTCATTCATGTCAATGCCTTTTTTTTTATCCAACATTTTATAATACAACTTGAGTATATTAGTATAATTACGTCAATATAGGTCTTCATCAGGCATCTTGGTGCATTTTTTTCTGCCAAAAAACGTTTAGGGTCGTAGAGTCTGTCAGAGAACTGTAACCTCACTTTTTTTTTTTTGCCTTATAATACAGTCATGATGTATTGTTCGGGGCGCTTGTTTCAGCCAAACGTTTTTCAGCATTATCATTTTAGCAAAACAAACAGAATTACACATCATTAGAACTGGCATTTTTAGTGGTAAATAAACATGCCTTAGTTTTGAAAATCTATAGAGAAAATGCTTTTTTGGAGGGCACTTTCCATGTAAAATTCCTTTATGCTGGGACAGCAGAATATTAAGAGATCTCCAATAACTTCAGTTAGCTTATTTTGCTACAAAACTGTCAGAGTCTTAATTTACAGTTATATTTTATCTAACACAGTAAAAACATTTTTGAATAAAAATTCAAAAATTCAAAAAAAATTCAAACAAAAAATTGTTGATGCAATAGAATTTTGCACAGAATTACACATCATTAGAACTGGCATTTTTAGTGGTAAATAAAAATGCCTTAGTTTTGTAAAAGCGGTTGAGAAATAATATTTTACAGCCAAAATACTTTTTGGTGGGGCTTTTTCCATATAAATTCCTTGTTGCTGCAGGGATGGCAGAAAATTATTTGTTTGTTTGTATGGCGTTTTACATCATTTTCAACACAAGTAAGGTTATAATTATATGATCGTCGATATTTTGTGGTGGAGGCAGACCACCCACTTTTCCTGGGTAGAACAAGTACTGTACACCTCTCGCCATCCGTAAGAATCGACACTTCCTCACTTACAAGTCGAGCTCCCAGTGGGATTCAAACCCGCAGCGGTGAGAGGCGAAGGTTTACAACGCAACGTCGTTAACCAATCGACCCGGCAGAAAATTAAGAAATTAATAAGGAAATCTCAAATAACATCAGTCAGCCTTATTATATCTCCTGCTATAAAACTTTCAGTGTCTTAAATTATATTTTTCTAACACAGTAAAAACACTTTTAAATACAACAAGAGGTCAATGACCTTGAAGCTCTACTGATTGATTTTGATTTCAGGAAGTAGTCGCTACAGACTTGTTTTTTGAAAAATTATTTTTAGCCGTGGCGGCCATCTTGAATTTCCGGCCGACCTGAAATTTTGCTAGGATCACTTAGACATCAAGAGCAACAATCCTATGAAGTTTCATGAAAATCCGCCAATTAGTTTCAGAGGAGTAGTCGCTACAAGTTTTCATCATATAACTCTATGTAAACAAAGATGGCCACTGGCAGCAATGTTTAACGTCGAATCAAAATAATGTTTGACTCTGATAGGCATCATGTCATGCTGATCATTTTACAAAAAGTCCCATATCAATATCACTTATAGTTTTCAAGACGTAGTCGCTACAAACTTCTTTTTTAAAAATCTATTTTTAGCTGTGGCGGTCATCTTGAATTTCTGGCCCACCTGAAATTTTGCTAGGATCAATTAGACATTAAGAGCAACATACCTGTAAAGTTTCATGAAAATCCGCCAAGTAGTTTCAAAGGAGTAGTCGCTACAAGTTTTTACTATATAACTCTATGTAAACAAAGATGGCCGCTGGCAGCCATGTTTAACGTTGAATCAAAACAATTTTTTACAAGGACCAACATCATATCATGCTGATCATTTTAGAAAAAGTTCCATATCAATATCACTTATAGTTTTCAAGAATTTTCCTGAATTTCCGGCCGACCTGAAATTTTCCTAGGATCAATAAGACATCAAGAGCAACATTCCTGTGAAGTTTCATGAAAATCCGCCAAGTAGTTTCAAAGCAGTAGTCGCTACAAGTTTTTACTATATACCTATGTAAACAAAGATGGCCGCTGATGTTTAACGTTGAATCAAAACAATTTTTGACAAGGACCAACATCCTATCATGCTGATCATTTTAGAAAAAGTCCCATATCAATATCACTTATAGTTTTCAAGAAGTAGTCTACTGATTTATTTTGATTTCAGGAAGTAGTCGCTACAGACTTGTTTTTTGAAAAATTATTTTTAGCCGTGGCGGCCATCTTGAATTTCCGGCCGACCTGAAATTTTGCTAGGATCAAAAAGACATCAAGAGCAACATTCCTGTGAAGTTTCATGAAAATCCGTCAAGTAGTTTCAGAGGAGTAGTCGCTACAAGTTTTCATCATATAACTCTATGAAAACAAAGATGGCCACTGGCAGGCATGTTTAACGTTGAATCAAAATAATGTTTGACTCTGATAAGCATCATGTCATGCTGATCATTTTACAAAAAGTCCCATATCAATATCACTTACAGTTTTCAAGACGTAGTCGCTACAAACTTCTTTTTTTTAAATCTATTTTTAGCTGTGGCGGCCATCTTGAATTTCTGGCCGACCTGAAATTTTGCTAGGATCAATTAGACATTAAGAGCAACATTCCTGTAAAGTTTCATGAAAATCCGTCAAGTAGTTTCAGAGGAGTAGTCGCTACAAGTTTTCATTATATAACTCTATGTAAACAAAGATGGCCGCTGGCAGCCATGTTTAACGTCGAATCAAAACGATTTTCAACAAGGACCAACATCATGTCATGCTGATCATTTTAGAAAAAGTCCCATATCAATATCACTTATAGTTTTCAAGAAGTAGTCGCTACAAACTTGTTTTTTAAAAACCTATTTTTAGATCTGGCGGCCATCTTGGATTTCACATCAACATGAATTTTTGCTAGGATCAACTAGACTTCATGGGCAACATTTCTGTAAAGTTTCATGAAAATCCATTTAGTAGTTTCAGAGGAGTAGTCGCTACAAAAAAAAGTTTACGGACAGACGGACGACGCACCACGGCATAAGCTCTACTGATCGCTGATCTCTGATCAGCAGAGCTAAAAATCGAAAAATAATAATTTAAAATTGTAGCTGCAGCGGAATTTTGTGTTGAAAATGGTCTATCAAAAACAACATATGCATATGACATTTTTTATTTCTCAACCACTATTTTTTGTGAAAAGTAATTTTTATTTACCACTAAACATGTCTGTTTCACTGTCAAAAACGTTGGCTGAAACAAAGCGCCCAGGCCTTTTTCTGCCCATTTTGGGAAAAAGACCCTGGACAAATTGGGAAAATTTACGCCGTAAGTTTTGCCCAATTGGGAAAAAATTTAATCGCTTTACGCCTCAAATTGGGAATTTTCATAAGTTAGTTGTACATAAATATCGGGTTGTTTTAAATGCCTGGTTTCAATACATGATACATGATTTAAATATTGTTATTTTTATAGTATTTCCTTGTAAACATTTGTATATTTGACCTGACTTTGTAAAAAAAAAAAAAAAAAAAAAAAAAAAATGGAATTTTATTTCAGAATTGGGAAAAAACAACTATATTTGGCATTGGGAACGGGTCTGATGGTCGGACCCGTGAGAATAGTAGGAAAAGGCCTGCCGCCCGAACAATAGGTGAAGGAATGAAACTCAATTTCAATTAACAATTACTCCGAGTCACTGACCTTATTGCATTATCCGCCATCTCATCACCATCTGTGGACACGTCACTATTAGTGTCCAGGTTTGTGAACTGCCCAAGACTCATCAGGGTCTCCTCTGTGTCCAGCATGTTGGCTGCAGTCGGGTTACTGGGCGTAAGATGGTTGTTCTTGGCAAGGACGTTGTTAGCTGTGTCTACCATCATATCAACTGATGTGGTGATGTTGCTCTCATTCAAACTGTTAGCCATAGCCAAGAAGTCAGCCGATGTGACCATGCCAGTTTCCGCTGAGCTGTTAGCCATAGTAAACATACTGCTGGTAGACGTGACAATATTAGACATAGACATCAGCCCTGCAATGTCGGCTGACCGGAAGTTCTCTAAGGCTGGATTATTAACACGGGCCCAGGCAGATTCGATTGTGTTCTGAAACGGGCTTCGAGTTTCTGAGTCAGAATTTGTCAGTGTATTCGCGAAAGATGAATTTGTCAGTGGATGTAGATAAGGGATATTGTTTTCAGAATTTTGCCCGTAAGATGAAATATTTTCAGAATTCACCAGCGTATTAGTAAATGAAGTAAAGGCAGCATCTGAGGCCATAATTCCTGAATCAGACATTGTAAATTCATCTTTGGCTAGGTTCACACCATCGTCTATAGTTCTAGTTGGCACGGTTGCTCCTCTGGGAAGAGTTTTGTTCAAGGGACGACCCATTTGTTCTGTGTTCTTTTCTAAAATCTTTTTCAACTCTTCTTTGGTAACCTTTTTGTTACTCTGTGTTTTCTCGTACTCGTCAAGTACTGCATCGATATTAACACCGTCTTCATTTAAGAAGGATTTGTCCTGATACTGGAAATAGACTACAGGATCTGGAACCATGCTGGATTTGTTGGGATCAACTGGGTATCTGCCCCTCTTTGGATTTCCTGAATAATACGTTATGTTATGAAACAGTAAGAAAGGCCAATATGAAACAAGAATTCAGTAGGACTGATAGATGCTCCCTGAATAAAGGTACCCTGAATGTGAAATAGAATTGATTGAAAAATGTAGGAGATGTTGGGCAGACAAGCTTTATAATAAATCATTAAAAAACATCTTCAACCGAGATGTCCTGACAAAATGTGCTACTAGACATCATAATGATAAATGTACTTTTCGGGGCTTTTGGTATCTGAGAAACTGAGTTAATAAAAAACTTGAATGTAAAACATCAATGTATTAAAATTAACAAAGTGCCAAAGATAGGTCAAGATAATTCATATTGACACTTTTCATTGGAACATATCGCTGTCATGTAGTTATCAACATTTGTAAAGTTTGAAAGCTTTAATTAAGGCATCTGGTGTTGGAAAAATGGACTTAACAAAAAACTTTGATGTAAAAAACTTGAATAACAAACTTTGATGTAATTTAACAAAGTGTAGAAAGTAGGTCAAGGTCATTTATATTGACCTGATTTGGGTAAGAACATATTGCTGCCATATAGATGTGTGTATGAAGTTTGGATGAGTCCTGTATGGCTTTTGGTATATGAGAAGCTGTGTTAAGGCCAAAAAAAAATGGTCTGTTTCCGCTAACGGCATCAACAAAAAATAGGGTAGGTAGGCAAATTTTTTTTTTTTTTTTTTTGGTTTTACTTTTTATTGCCAATTTAGTAGGGTAGGTAGGGAATTTTTTTTTTTTAAGGTCCGACAATAAAACTACTTGTGATATACATGTAGAGCAAGCTCACACTCTTTAATATCACCTACTTTGTGACATATTTTGTATAACCTTACTAAATGGTGCTGAAACTGGTGCCGGACAATTCCTGCCTCGTCTTGTGTTCTATATCACTATGTATATTACATATGTTCTATATCACTATGTATATTACACATGTTCTATATCACTATGTATATTGCATTACATTAAAATGTCAAAGGTCAAATATAAATCAAACAAATCGAAGCGCCGTTTTATAAAACATCCTTTAATAACTTTAATTTTTGTGAATTCTGTAAATATTTTATTGGCAAGTAAGGTGTGCAAGGATATGCATTTGAACTTAAACAAGAGGTCAATGACCTTGAAGCTCTACTAATTGATTTTGATTTCAGGACGTAGTCGCTACAGACTTGTTTTTTGAAAAAATATTTTTAGCCGTGGCGGCCATCTTGAATTTCCAGCTGACCTGAAATTTTGCTAGGATCAATCAGACATCAAGAGCAACATTCCTGTGAAGTTTTATGAAAATCCGTTAAGTAGTTTCAGAGGAATAGTCGCTACAAGTTTTCATTATATAACTCTTTGTAAACAAAGTTGGCCGCTGACAGCCATGTTTAACATCGAATCAAAACGATTTTTGACAAGGACTAACATCATGTCATGCTGATCATTTTAGAAAAAGTCCCATATCAATATCACTTATAGTTTTCAAGAAGTAGTCGCTACAAACTTGTATTTTGAAAATCTATTTTTAGCCGTGACAGCCATCTTGAATTTCCGGACGACCTGAAATTTTGCTAGGATCAATAATACATCAAGAGCAACATTCCTGTGAAGTTTCTTGAAAATCTGTCAAGTAGTTTCAGAGGAGTAGTCGCTACAAGTTTTCATTATATAACTCTATGTAAACAAAGATGGCCGCTGACAGCCATGTTTAACGTCGAATCAAAATAATGTTTGACTCTGATAACCATCATGTCATGCTGATCATTTTACAAAAAGTCCCATATCAATATCACTTATAGTTTTCAAGACGTAGTCGCTACAAACTTCTTTTTTAAAAAATCTAATTTTAGCTGTGGCGGCCATCTTGAATTTCTGGCCGATCTGAAATTTTGCTAGGATCAATTAAACATTAAGAGCAACATTCCTGTAAAGTTTCATGAAAATCTGCCAAGTAGTTTCAAAGGATTAGTCGCTACAAGTTTTTACTATATAACTCTATGTAAACAAAGATGGCTGTTGGCAGCCATGTTTAACGTTGAATCAAAACAATTTTTGACAATGATCAACATCATGTCATGCTGATCATTTTACAAAAAGTCCGATATCAATATCACTTATAGTTTTCAAGTAGTAGTCGCTACAAACTTGTATTTTAAAAATCTATTTTTAGCCATGGCAGCCATCTTGAATTTCCGGGCGACCTGAAATTTTGCTAGGATCAATTAGACATCAAGAGCAACATTCCTGTGAAGTTTCATGAAAATTCCGTCAAGTAGTTTCAGAGAAGTAGTCGCTACAAGTTTTCATTATATAACTCTATGTAAACAAAGATGGCCACTGGCAGCCATGTTTAACGTCGAATCAAAATAATGTTTGACTCTTATAACCATCATGTCATGCTGATCATTTTAATAAAAGTCCCATATCAATATCACTTATAGTTCTCAAGACGTAGACGCTACAAACTTCTTTTTTAAAAATCTATTTAAAAATCTATTTTTAGCTGTGGCGGCCATCTTGAATTTCTGGCCGATCTGAAATTTTGCTAGGATCAATTAGACATTAAGAGTAATATTCCTGTAAAGTTTCATAAAAATCTGTCAAGTAGTTTCAAAGGAGTAGTCGCTACAAGTTTTTACTATATAACTGTATGTAAACAAAGATGGCCTCTGGCAGCCATGTTTAACATTGAATCAAAAAGATTTTTGACAAGGACCAACATCATGTTATTTTTAGCCGTGGCGGCCATCTTGAATTACCGGCCGACCTGAAATTTTGATAGGATCAATTAGACATCAAGAGCAACATTCCTGTGAAGTTTCATGAAAATCCGTCAAGTAGTTTCAGAGGAATAGTTGCTACAAGTTTTCATTATATAACTCTTTGTAAACAAAGTTGGCCGCTGACAGCCATGTTTAACATCGAATCAAAACGATTTTTGACAAGGACTAACATCATGTCATGCTGATCATTTTAGAAAAAGTCCCATATCAATATCACTTATAGTTTTCAAGAAGTAGTCGCTACAAACTTGTATTTTGAAAATCTATTTTTAGCCGTGACAGCCATCTTGAATTTCCGGACGACCTGAAATTTTGCTAGGATCAATAATACATCAAGAGCAACATTCCTGTGAAGTTTCTTGAAAATCTGTCAAGTAGTTTCAGAGGAGTAGTTGCTACAAGTTTTCATTATATAACTCTATGTAAACAAACATGGCCGCTGGCAGCCATGTTCAACGTCGAATCAAAACGATTTTCGACAAGGACCAACATCATGTAATGCTGATCATTTTAGAAAAAGTCCCATATCAATATCATTAATAGTTTTCATGAAGAAGTCGCTACAAACTTGTTTTTTAACAAGAGGTCAATGACCTTGAAGCTCTACTGATTGATTTTGATTTCAGGAAGTAGTCGCTACAAACTGGTTTTTTGAAAATCTATTTTTAGTCGTGGTGGCCATCTTGAATTTCCGGCAGACCTGAAATTTTGCTAGGATCAATTAGACATCAAGAGCAACATTCCTGTGAAGTTTCATGAAAATCCGTCAAGTAGTTTCAGAGGAGTAGTCGCTACAAGTTTTCATTATATAACTCTATGTAAACAAAGATGGCCACTGACAGCCATGTTTAACATTGAATCAAAATAATGTTTGACTCGGATAACCATCATGTCATGCTGATCATTTTATGCTGATCATTTTAGAAAAAGTCCCATATCAATATCTCTTATAGTTTTCAAGAAGTAGTCGCTACAAACTTATTTTTTAAAAATCTATTTTTAGCCATGGCGGCCATCTTGAATTTCCGGCCGACCTGAAATTTTGCTAAGATCAATAAGACATCAAGAGCAACATTCGTGTGAAGTTTCATGAAAATCCGTCAAGTAGTTTCAGAGGAGTAGTCGCTACAAGTTATCATCATATAACTCTATGTAAACAAACATGGCCAATGGCAGCCATGTTTAACGTCGAATCAAAATAAAGTTCGACTTGAATAACCATCATGTCATTCTGATCATTTTAGAAAAAGTCCCATATCAATATCACTTATAGTTTTCAAGAAGTAGTCGCTACAAACTTGTATTTTGAAAATCTATTTTTAGCCATGGCGGCCATCTTGAATTTCCGGCCGACCTGAAATTTTGCAAGGATCAATTAGACATCAAGAGCAACATTCGTGTGAAATTTCATGAAAATCCGTCAAGTATTTTCAGAGGAGTAGTCGCTACAAGTTATCATTATATAACTCTATGTAAACAAAGATGGCCACTGGCAGCCATGTTTAACATCGAATCAAAATAATGTTCGACTTGGATAACCATCATGTCATGCTGATAATTTTAGAAAAAGTCCCATATCAATATCTCTTATAGTTTTCAAGAAGTAGTCGCTACAAACTTATTTTTTAAAAATCTATTTTTAGCAGTGGCGGCCATCTTGAATTTCCGGCCGACCTGAAATTTTGCTAGGATCAATAAGACATCAAGAGCAACATTCCTGTGAAGTTTCATGAAAATCCGTCAAGTAGTTTCAGAGGAGTAGTCGCTACAAGTTTTCATTATATAACTCTATGTAAACAAAGATGGCCGCTGGCAGCCATATTTAACGTCGAATCAAAACGATTTTCGACAAGGACCAACATCATGTCATGCTGATCATTTTAGAAAAAGTCCCATATCAATATCTCTTATAGTTTTCAAGAAGTAGTCGCTACAAACTTATTTTTTAAAAATCTATTTTTAGCCGTGGCGGCCATCTTGAATTTCCGGCCGACCTGAAATTTTGCTAGGATCAATTAGACATCAAGAGCAACATTCCTGTGAAGTTTCATGAAAATCCGCCAAGTAGTTTCAGAGGAGTAGTCGCTACAAGTTTTCATTATATAACTCTATGTAAACAAAGATGGCCGCTGGCAGCCATGTTTAACGTCGAATCAAAACGATTGTCGACAAGGACCAACATCATGTCATGCTGATCATTTTAAAAAAAGTCCCATAGCAATATCCCTTAGAGTTTTCAAGAAGTAGTCGCTACAAACTTGTTTTTTAAAAACCTATTTTTAGATTTGGCGGCCATCTTGGATTTCACATCTACATGAATTTTTGCTAGGATCAACTAGACTTCATGGGCAACATTTCTGTAAAGTTTCATGAAAATCCATTCAGTAGTTTCAGAGGAGTAGTCGCTACAAAAAAAAGTTTACGGACAGAGAGACGGACGGACAGACGGACGCCGCACCACGGCATAAGCTCTGCTGATCTCTGATCAGTAGAGCTAAAAATATATATATATATATATAAATTAAAACAAACAAAAAAATATATATCTATTAAAAAAAATATATATATATACTAATAATAATAAAAGAAGAGCAAAACATCTGGTAAAGTTTGGTAAAGATCAGATGAAAAATGAAAGCCCTATCGTATTAACGAGGCAAAATATAGCATTTTTAACTAAATCAAAGGCCACAACTCCGCTGTTATTGGTCCGATCTGGCTGGTTTTCGAACTTGTGCGAGCTTTCATTGATATTAACAATCTGGTAAAGTTTGGTAAAGATCGGATGAAAAATGAAGGCCTTTGGCCAGTAGAGCTAAGAATCATCAGCTCCAAAAAGTAGGTCAAGGTCATAGATGAAATCCAGGCATCCAAAAAAAATATGCACTACCAAAGACACAACTATGTCAAAACAGAATATGTTTTCTTCCAAAGATTAAGCTATAAATTAGGTTTAAAACATCTAGTGCATAATTCTAGTTCATGAAAAAGTGATGTAAATGTAACAATTAAAGTTATCTGCCCTTTGCTTGGATGGTGAAAGTCACATCCATATTTGCTTTGTCACGTTACAATGAACCACTCAAGATACAACTATAAGCAAAGCTTGAAAGGTCTTAGTACATACAGTTTGTGAAAAAGTGACCTAAATGCCAAAGTTGAAGGTAAAAATTATAAGGTTACCTGCCCTTGCTTGGAGGGTCAAGGTCACTTCCACATTTGCTTTGTCACATTGTGATGTACCACTCAAGATACAACTATAAGCAAAGTTTGAAAGGTCTAGTGCATACAGTTTGTGAAAAAGTGACCTAAACGCAAAAGTTGAACCTAAAATTTATTAAGTTATCTGCCCTTTGCTTGGAGGGTCAAGGTCACTGCCACATTTGCTTTGTCACGTTGGCATGTACCACCCAAGATACAACTATAAGCAAAGTTTGAAAGGTCTAGTGCATAAAGTTTGTGAAAAAGTGATTTAAACGCAAAAGTTGAACCTAAAAATTAGTAAGTTATCTGCCCTTTGCTTGGAGGGTCAAGGTCACTTCCACATTTGCTTTGTCACGTTGCGAAGTACCACCCAAGATACAACTATAAGCAAAGTTTGAAAGGTCTAGTGCATACAGTTTGTGAGTAAATGACCTAAACGCAAAACTTGAATGTTGACGCCGCCGCCGCCGACCTATGTCTCTTTTTTTCTTCGAAAAAGGCGAGACAATAATCAATAGCAGAATAGTAAAATTATTAACAAATAACGATTAATTTAAAATATATTCTAATTTCCATTATAAGAATTACTAATTGAATTTTGTGTTCTGTCACCGCGAAATCGGTAATAGGAACGGTGATATAACTATCATGACCCAGTATACATTATCAGGGCATTTGAATTTTCCCAAAACAAAACTAAAAATGTCTTCTGCTTCAATTTTTTTTTATAGTTATTGAATAATAATGCATTAAATTGACTGCAAAATTGTAAATTGATAATGAAGGTAAATCGCGGCGATGCCTGCGATTTCACACCGGGTTACGCAGTGTGCGAATCAAAGTTATTGTCCCCGCGTTGAGTGGACTGTCCGCCGATCGCGGGGACAAAATCAATGTGTCCGCGGTGAGATAACATCCCCACGTTGAGTGTGATTAGTCGTAATCTGCGTGGCACCAACTGTATAAAGATTTGTACATTTTGAAAGCAGTAAGGCATCTGTTGTTGAAGAAATGGACGTAATAAAAAAAATTAATGTATCAAACTTGAATGTAAAACTTTAATGTGTAAAAAGTAGGTCAAGGTCATTTTATATTGACCCGATTTGGGTAGGAACATATTGCTGTCATACAGATGTAAGTGTGTATGAAGTTTAAAAAATATGGCTTTTGGTATCTGAGAAACTGAGTTAATAAAAAAAATGAATGTAAAAATTGAATGCAAATTACCAAAGTGCCAAATGTAGGTCAAGGAAATTTATACTGACCCACTTTTCATTGGAACATATCGCTGTCATGTAGTTATCAACATTTGTAAAGTGTGAAAACTTTAAGGCATGTGGTGTTGGAGAAATGGACTTAAACAAAAAACATTGATGTAAAAAAAATGAATGAAAAACTTTGATGTAAATTAACAAAGTGGAAAAAGTATGTCAAGGTAATTTATATTGAGCTGATTCGGGGAGGAACATATTGTTGCCATATAGATGTGTGTATGACGTTTGGAAACTGCAGGGCTCCAAGAATAGGATAGCCCGACGCCCGGGGCTAGTCCAATCTGAATCCGGGCTAGTCTCTCTTTCAAAAATGGTTGCCCGTCGGGCTAGTCTAAAAAAATCTCGGGGCAATCAAAAATACAACCAGAAATTGTGTAATTTGCAGCCGTATTTGTTAAAAATTATCTCCCTTCATTAAAGTTCATCAATTTGAAAGCACGCATTTCATTGGTTGATTACATGATTTGAACAAATCGCATTACAGCTTTCATATTCACGCAAATTTGTCACGTTGGACAGAACAAGAAATATCATTCGAATATTATTAGTTTGAACGTAGATTTCGTTTTAATATACTTTTTTTCGATGAATTGCTGTATATTCTTTTTCTAAATAGCAAGTCTGTATCTTAAAAACGCTTAACAACGGATGCTTATTCACAAATGCAGGCTGCTAAATCAATCGGAACTCTTCGCCAATTTCCGTATTCCCGAGTGACGGAATCCGACGAGGCAGTTCCGATTGGCTGCTATATAACACCGGGAACGCGCACCTGTTTTAGATGGTTTAATGTGCGGGACCCTGAACGGTTTTTGACGTGATTTACGGCGCGATCCTAAAACTGTAAAACTGTAAAAAGAAAATAATATTGTTTTAGTTATGTGATGCAATGGATATAAAAGGAAAATAGAACCTTCTAGTTTGATTCTAATCATATGTGTATTATTAATTAATTAAATAAAACAAAGTAAAAAAGAAAAACATTTGATATCGACAAAATAATGTACCGGCAACTATTCATTGGTAATAATAATTTCGGTGCAAGTTAAAAAAAATCAGGGCAAGTTAAAAAAAATCAGGGCAAGTGGACTTTTGAAATCTACTTGCCCTGGGCTATTCCCCAATTTTAATTTTCTTGGAGCCCTGAACTGTACGGCTTTTGGTATCTGAGAAAAGGACTTAATAAAATAATTGAATGTAAAAACAGGACGTATACGGACGTCCAGACAAGGGTAACATTACATGCCCGCACCACTTCCGTGGCATGGCTTAAAAACTGAAGTGGACTAGTCGGCGCCTGAAATCTTTCAAACAGTGACACGCCCGACTTTTTGATTTTTGGACTATTCTCTGGTGTTGGATTAGTACAGACCTCGTCCTTTTCTTATCCAGGGATGAAAAACAAACAATCTGATTATTTATTTATATATACCTTTGATCCGATGCACTGGCAGTTCTTTTTCAACTGGCATCAACTCTACGGTATAAGCATCTTCAACTCCATCGTTGATCCTTTCATAAGTTTCAATGTTAAGACTTTCTCCTTCGAGTTCAACTTTAATATTTTCCGATGCACCACCGAATCCATTAAACCCTTCAAAAATTGCCTTTGATGGAATCTGCATGAGCTTTCTGAGACTTTTATGTGCATTCTGAATCGACTCCCAGTGACCGACAATGTTAAAAGTAGCACTAGTTTTGTTGAATTTAACTCCGTATTCTTTTTCAACTTTTACAAACTTCGAAGCTAATTTCTCTGGCTCAAAACTTTCGACAAATTCCGGCGTAAGAAGCGCCGTCGCCGACGCAAATATAGCAACCATTGCGAATATTTGTCTTTAAACAATTTCAGCTTGACTAATCATGTTTAAATTCACATGTCTAATGCTTTTTTTTGGCAACTTCAAACAAAAATCTTTTTTTTGTTCGCACAAGCACACTTTTTTTACCTTCTAATGAAAACCATTCCAAGGGACGGAACTCGCCGGTGGGTCCGATTCAACGGAAAAGCCGAAGCGGAGATGAAACACCGGAACGGAGACACGATTGACCGGAATGGTGGATTAAATGATCTGGTAAGCACTGGATGCTTTCAGGTCTTGTTCATTTCTTTACGGAAGCACCCCACCCCGAATCTGAGACGAAAATGTCATATAGTCTTTTTCTTTTTCTCTGTTGCCCATAGATATCCATAGCTCTGTCAGAGATGTTGAGATTTTATCCTATTTTCAGAAGGTGATACAATTTGTGTTACTCGGTTTTTATCCTTAGGTTCTATAGTAAAATAAAAAAAAGATACATATATTGAATCAGTATGCAGGGTTTTTAAAAGAATCTCACTGTAGATACCTTAAATTTGACAGTAAACTTAGTTGAACATCAAGGATAAAGGCCGAGTTTATCATCTACCAGAATGTATTAGGTATATCTTATTTCTGGTCACTGATTGGTCATTTTTTTTGATGATGCTCTATCATATTATGATAACAATCAACTCTGAAAGCCTTCAGTCTGATCTCTTAAAATTAGAAAAATGGGAAAATGAATGACTCATGGAATTTAATCCTGATAAATGCGAAATAATACGCTTTTCGCGCAAAATAAATAAATAATATACCCTTACAAGTTACATGGACAAATCTTAAACTCTACTGATAATGCTAAATATCTAGGCGTTACTATAAACAAAAATCTATATTGGACCCACACATAAATAATATCACAAACAAAGCAAACAACACTCTAAACTTTGTTAAAAGAAACATCAAAATTAGAAATCGAAAAGTCGTATACTGCTTGTCCATATGGCACCCATGGTAAAAAGACCTAACACTGAAAGTGGAGATGATACAAAGGCGAGCTGCCAGATGTGTCTGCAATGATAATAATTATCAAAGAAGTGTCACCTCAATGCTAAAAGAACTCAAATGGCCTACCTTAGAATACAGTCTCTCATCATGTTTTACAAACTTCAAAATTACTTACTATGTGTTGATCATCACCATCCGCATCATCACGTAACATGAACTTTGTTATCCCATTTTCAAATACTAACTCCCACAAAACTCCAGAGTGTTTTATATTTTTAATGTTGTAAATTACATATTTTAATTATTGTTTAACTGTTTCCTGACTTGCGCCTCTATATGATCTTCAGTATGAAAGATGGGCGTATTCCGCAGATACAGAAAGCCCAGTGCCCGAATATTTGTGTGTCCCTCTGCCTTTTAACCAAATATCAATACATCTATAGAAACCGGTCTTTTTATGTGAAAGGGTCTGCCAATACTATAGAGCAGTAAGAATACACTTTTAAAATGATCTCATGTTAGACAACTTTTATGTATTAAAATAACATTTAAACACGTGGTCCGTGTTGTCCTAAATGTGGTCCGGGATGTCCCATGGTCCGGATTGTCCCTATACCGTCTCCGCGGTCGATAGTTTCGTCCGATTAGGTCGATTACGTTCCTTCCCCCGTCCCCACGCCCTCCACCCCCTCCTCCACCCCCACCATTTTACTGATGAAAATCAATGTGAACGCATCAAGTTAGCACAGACCCAATATCAAACTGTTTGAGGTGATGGTGATATTAGTATTTGCACACTGGATGTACTTATGTCAGCTTGCCCAGTCAACAGGCTTTTGTTTGCAGGGTAATTCGGTTGTGGATACTGCTGCAGGTACAGTGCGATATCTCGCCTCTCTTTCCCATCTGAGTAAATATACAGCAGCAGTGGGTCCGATATACATTGGCATACAAGGGGTGATAACATCATTGGAGGCAAGTGAAATATATGTTACAGAGCTTAATACCCGTGCTTGTACACTGCTTGGAGTGCAATGCAAGGTTCACAAGGCGTCATTGTACACTGCTTGGAGTGCAATGCAAGGTTCACAAGGAGTGCTCATGATTTCTGCCTTACAGTACATGAATTCCACTGGCACCAGACTCATGAACACATATCAGTCTGTTATAACCGTCACTATCCATTTGATGAATATCTATAAGAAAATCAACAAAACAAAACGATTTCTGAAATTGCCTCCAACCGACTATATACATATAAATCTGTTATAACACACTATTACTATCCATTTGATGAATATCTATAAGAAAATCAACAAAATAAAACGATTTCTGAAATTGCCTCCAACCCACTATATACATATACGTCTGTTATAACACACTATGACTATCCATTTGATGAATATCTATAAAAAAATCAACAAAATAAAACGATTTCTGAAATTACCTCCAACCTACTATATACTGATTTAGTGGGTTGGAGGCAATTTCAGCCTGTTATAACACACTATTACTATCCATTTGATGAATATCTATAAGAAAATCAACAAAATAAAACGATTTCTGAAATTGCCTGACCCACTATATACTGATATAGTGGGTTGGAATCGTTTTATTTTGTTAATTTTCTTACTGATATAGTGGGTTGGAGGCAATTTCAGAAATCGTTTTATTTTTTTGTTGATTTTCTTAAAGATATTCATCAAATGGATAGTAATAGTGTGTTATAACAGACTGATATGTGTTCATGACTCTGGTGCCAATGATGAACTCATAATAAAACAGCGCCACTACAAATTACATTACTTTACGTCTGACAAGAAAGCATTTTACCAGTGTAACGTTTTGCCAATATACAACAATACATATATAGTTTTGTTGGGCTTTCCTAGCTGTTGATTAGTACAAATATGTACAGAGTTAACAAAACAATGATTGTCCAAACCTATTCTAAAAATGATTCATAAAATGATTGCGGAACTCAAATAAAGTGATTAACATTGTGCGAGGCCACAACAAGACATAGCATAATCAACTGTTGTAACACCCTCTCTGTTATCGTTGACCTTAGTATCTGTCGTTTATGAACTGGCGTTCTAGCTGTATAGCGCCAGTTCACTTTTAACACCATCTTTATCGAGAAAGCTGTGCTTCTCAAGATTACCACATGTGTGTCACAAAGAACCCTATCAAAGAAGCGGGCTTCCAATGACAAGGCTCTAACCCAAAGATACTACAGCTGCAACTCGTGCACTAAGCCCTATGCTAACATTATACCCTCAACGAAGCGGGGCTTCTCGGGATAATTCGAATATAATGTTTGATAGTGCTTTTGGCCCAAAGTCACAGCAAAACACAATCCTGCAAAATAGGAGCAATATTAATTGTACTTAATTAACATATGCCGGTTTTAACATTCGGACAGTCAGACAAGAAGTGCATGAAAAGTTAAACTACTACTATAAGTTTTTATTTTTGCTCACCCTATGGCACAAGGCCTTTTGGCGAGCATTTCTAGATAGTTTATTTTATTATTCATTAATTATTCTAAGAAGATTATTTTAACGTTATCATCTTTCAGGAAATGACAAGAACAAAGCAGACACTTTAATAATGCCCAAGGAAAATTATGGGGTTCACCAATTTTATTTATTTTTAAATAATTTACATCAAATAGCCAAGCCATCAAAAAGGGGTACCAGCTGGGGGGCATGGGTCAGGGGTGTGTGAACTATCAAACAGTCTCTAGTGAGTTAAAAATGTTCTAATTATTAATTTATATATGTACATTATCCATATTTTGTCTGAACATTGCTCGCTTGTTTAATTTACTGAAATGTTTAAAATATATTGCATATAAAAGGTTATAAAAAATTATAAAAAAAACCCAGTGCGGTTTGTCAGGCACCCGTCCTCAGCATCTCTTAATACCGTCTAGAGACCTTCGTCTGAGGAAGGGTGTTATCCATGTGGAGGCCACACTGGGGAGGGCAATGATCAAAGATATACATATATAGATATTATGTGATATAGTGGAACAGAAATGAATGACTGCCTATAGATAAAACTAAAATCTCCGACGCTACTAATAAAGCAAGTGGTAATAAGCATTACAATGTGTATATGCAACTAAGTTTTTGTCGGAGATATTCCACTCACTCTTTATCCCATATACACTGACGAGATATGAAAACGCAACAACGGTTTGTAGGAGTATATTAGAGAAAATAATTACATAACACTCATAAATGGGGTATCAAATTAATCAGTGACTCTTCAACAATGCATGTGTAAAAACAAAATTGTGATTCCACCAACCGATATTACGTAATCACTGTTTATTCCACATCAGTCAGTTTAAATGGTCAGTACCGGGTATGGCCCCCATTTCTCCTGATCACTTCCTGAAGCCGTGAACGCATTGGACGACAAAGATTCCTATAAACCCGACGTGGAATGCGTCCCCACTCATAAATTAGTGCATTCGTTAACTCCTGGACGTTTCTTGGAGGGTTAGGACGTTGACGCACCCGACGTCCTAACTCATTCCAGAGATGCTCTTTAGGGTTACAGTCAGGTGATAAAGCCGGCCACGGCAACACAGGAATGTTGTTATTGTTCAGTACGTTCATTGTCAGCCTGGCTCGATGCGGTGGGGCGTTATCTTGCATGAACGTAAGTCCGTTACGTTGCTGGAATATCGGCAGGACCACGGGCGTGATAATCTGATTGGTATAGCTTTGTGCGTTCAAATTGCCATTGCAAATGACTAGCTGTGACTTAAAATCACTCTTGATAGCGCCCCAGACCATAACGCTGCCACCACCGTAACGTTCATGCTCCACAATACAATTATCTGCAAAACGTTCATTACGTCGACGGTACACGCGTACTCTGCCATCTGCATTGAATAAATTGAATCTAGATTCATCCGAAAACAAAACCATATTCCAGTTCACATTATTAATGTTTGCACGTGCTCATTGCAGTCGTTGACGTCGATGATGTACGGTAAGTACGGGAACTTTAGCTGGCCGCCGGCACCTTAATCCGTAATCACGCAATCGTTTAGCCACTGTGTTTCGATTGATAGGGCGACCCCTTGTCCTAACGACTATATTCGCAGTTGATGTCGCCGTAAGTTTACGATTACGTAGATGACGTTGACGAATGTAAACGTCCTGACGTGGCGTCGTAACTGGCATCGCCCCAGGTCGAGGACGGTCCGACACGGTACCGGTAAGATTATATCGCTGAAGCAACCGCGAAATTGTCGATCGGTTGACGTTAAAACGTCTAGCGACTTCCGTTTGCGTAATTCCAATTTCCAAAAGTCCCAAAATCCGATTTCGGTCTGCGTTATTTAACCGTGGCATCTCACGAATTTAAAATTATCCAACAATTTATTGAAATTATGATTTGTAGGTGTGTTACACATGTACTGAAATAAAATTTCAATCAATTTGACCACATGGTAAATGTGCACGGGACGTACGAGGAAAACGAAGCGGACCTAGCTATTGTGATTTTACGGTATAATGGGCTGATTAAATTCAGTCAAAATGGATCAAGTGTATCGAGCTATGTATGTGTTCAAAATGTTAAGGCTATGCCATTCTTAATGAAAAATATATTTAGACATTTGTTTGTTGCGTTTTCATATCTCGTCAGTGTATTACATCATAGATATAAAAATGGTTACAGCAGGCTTTAGATATACTGAAAGCATATGTGGATTATTTCTTAGCAAAGATAGTTAAATGAAAAGGCAATATATATCTTATTACCTTATAGGTACATGAAGGAGGTATACACATCTGCTATTGAGGAGGTGTATAGCAAATGTAGGATATGATATTGTCATGGATAGTTTATACATTTTATGCAATGTGGGTTATGCTGCAGGATATGTTTAAAAGATGGGTGTATTGAACAGCAGAAAACAAAATGATGACGTCGATGACTATACGCGTATACATGCAGAAAATAGATATGCCGTTGGTCGGTACTAGAAAGCCAGTATGACGACCCTCTAGGCTGGCTAAGAACAGTAACCTGAATTTGCATTAAAGTAACCCAATCAATATAATTTAGAAAAAAACTCCGTATTGATTACCAGATAGAAGGCTAGTTCAACGACCGTCTAACTAAATGAAAAAAAATCAGACCGATTTATTCACTAAATATTGGGTATTATATGGAACTTGGTAGAATATGAAATATGCTCAATAATGTCAGTGTTTTCGAGCCCAGCAGACAAAACTTACAAGCCGATCCACTGGGCCTTCAAACAGTGCAGTTTAATTACATTATATATATGAGAGTATGTGATTGATCCTGGACCGTTGTGCCTGCGTTGTCATCAGACTCAAAAATCGCCCCAACGCGTCCACCGGATCAGTCCCATGTTATACCTATATCAATTATTGAATTGTTTTCCACAGTAATATAAGTGGAGTGATCTTATTACCTTATTGGTACATGAAGGAGGTATATCACCTATTGAGGAAGGTCTTTTATAGCCTTGGATGCCTAAAATTACAAGCGCATCCCATGTCTCCCTCAAAAGTATTCAGACCGATTTACTCACTAAATATTGGGTATTATATGGAAATTGGGAGATATGGTAAATATATGGGATATGTTCAATAATGTCATAAGTAGTTTATTACTTTTAAACAATGGGGGTTATGCTGTAAGATATGGTTAAAAGATGTGGGACCTGAGATATAAATAAAAGATTTAGATTTTCCTTTCGAAGTGGGTGGCTAGCGCTGAAAACCAATTGTTTGTGTCTTTTTTCGGGATCGAGTAAATTATTAAGGTTTAGAGGGATTGAAATTTGCCGGAGTTTAGATTTTAATTCGTCCTGTCTAGTGTCGAGCTGAATGCATTCAAGAAGAAAGTGTTCAGTGGTGTATGGGACCGAGCAGGAAGCGCCATCATTGTTGTCACCAGCATTGGTTTAAATTTGGCGAAATGCTGTATCACATTAGTTTATCCATTTGAATGTATGTCCATTTCCAGTTAATTTATGTGGGGGTTTGGCTTTGTCTGCGAGCCCTTGAATGAATATTCGTTAGTCCAACAAATGACCGTAACACAGTCACACTATGACGAACAGGCCAATCCCTGGCTGCCTCAATCTTTTTCGGGTCTCTCTTAATTCCTGACGCCGAAATAACATGTCCAAGATATTCAACCTCTCTGCAAAATAACTGAAATGTTCGTGGTTCTAATTTCAGTCCTGCCTGTACGAAAAAAGCAGACGGAAACCAGGCGTGAAGTAGACGGATTCTAACTGTTTTATTTAGGCTTAATGCTCTTTTTCCAAGCGTCAACGAGCAGGAGACGGAATAATATGACTTTGACGTCTCTTGATAGAGGCGTAAAAATGTGAAAATGACGCCTGGCAAGAGGCGTAACTTAGATGACGGGCGTCCTTTTGGACTTTTAACATTTTACACAGACGTATTTTACAACTGATTTTTTGAGGAAATTGATTTTAAATTGCATTCTGGGAGAAAATTCAGTTTGTGGGGAAAATTCTGGAATGAAACACTTAAATTAAGCTTAAACAATGTTCATTTTAACTTATTAATACTGTGTTACCCACACAAATTGTGTGTGGATTGTATGTGTATATCTAGACAATGTAGTAAAACATATTTAATTAGAAGGTTAGTTATTAGTAAAACATAACACAAAGGAATAATTTTACAACAATGCACTGTCTGAGGTAAGAATAAATTTCACATTGTTCTATACATGTAACACATAAATTGTACTACTAATAATTCAATACTATTTATAAGCTCATTGGACATGAAATGTGTATTGTTTTATATGATTTAATTACCTTAATTAATTGATGTGGCTTTATTCAATTACCGGAAATGACGTCATTGGGAACAAACTATTTTTTGTTTACATTCATAACTTTCACATCTGATCAACTTCCGGTAGGTCAAGATATTCAGTAGGTGAAAATAAAGGGGTTTACTCGGACTTTATCCTCAATCTCTATATGAAAAATGAAAATATTAGACCATCATTTAAATTAAATGTATCCTTATTGGTGTTTTAAAATCAGACAACACCAAAAGAAGATACATAGATGTACACAAAAAACAAAGCTTTAAATATACTTATCTCTACAAACTAGTTTTATAAAGGGCTAAAGTCAGTTGAGCACCAAGGATAAACACCGAGTTTACCCCCTACCAGAATGTGGAGGTGTTTTATTTTATTGATCACTGATTGGTCAAATTATTTTGATGATGACATGTGAAAGTTATGAATTGGGACTCAACGCAAAACAGTATACCTTGTGTGAAAATGTGAGAATTAAGCGATGTCAGAGGAAATGCCCGTGATAAAACGGTAACACCATGTGCAACCTTACGATTTGGAGCCAGAATACGTGTCTGAGGACGAAAATACATCGGATTCATCAACTGATGATGAAGTCGTACGCGGTGCAGGTGCAAATGGAGAGCTTGTAAGGACTATCGTGTCATGTCATTCGTTACTTTCAGTGGTTCATTACACTATTCACTAATCTAACAAAATAGCGTATTTATACACTTACAGCAACAACAAACAAAAAAACAACGTAAACATTGTTTTCATCGAAATCTGACAGTAAGTCACCCGCAACACTGCAATATCTTGGTACATACACAATAACCGCGAAATGTAGTATATTCGGAATGAATGGACCTGGTCTATACCTATACATTAATACATGGATATATATGTATGTAGATCTATGGTAATACGAGCGTCAGCTTTTTTTGCCGATAAGTAGACATGGAACAAATATATTTATTAGATATTATCCATAATTGATAAAAAATTAATAAAAACAATAGAAAATGAAACATAATAATAAATGAAACAGCATATAATTTCGGCGCCATAATTTCTATAGTATTATATATTTGTCATAAGTCGCCATCAACACCAAACACTCTAGGAGCGGTGTTTGCAATATGACACGCTCTCTAGTCTCCACGTGCCCCCAAATATTAATACAGACTAATAAAATATTGCGGTGCACTATTGAAGTGCAGCCTAATTTGGGTACATACGTCGGTATATCACAAAAGCACGCACCATTTAGGGAAACCTAGTTTTATGATATATTTCCTGTTTATTGCAATTACTTGAGCCGTGTAATACCGCCGAGGGCAAACGCGTATTGCACAAGACGGATATATCGCATGATATTTGTCGCGCACAAAGAGAGAAAAATACTATGATTTAAATAATATAGCCAAATGTATTATGAGCACGATATAGACAGTTAGTAAGTATACTTACTCATGTATACTTACTCCTGATATACAGATCGAAAACAGACCAAATATATCAAATTACCATAATATAAAGTATATTATTCTATTATACTTGTTTTACTTATTGCACGAGCTAAGAGGCTTTATTGTTGTTGTTTTGCCATAAAAAATTACTGAATTAATATAAAAGCTAGTAATATTATTAATTTTCTGCCTTGTAATAAATATCCATGAAATATTTTGTATTTTTTTTTCCAAATCCATAGCCCTATATATGTTGATAATATATATCTATAATACTATTGGCAGAAGAGGGTGTATAATTTAAAATTGTTAAAATTAAAATTGGGAAACAAAGACACAGTGTTTATTTCACCGGATTCATTTAAATGTATATGCTGAACGTTCATAGCAATCTTTTAAAAAAAGACGGCTACATAATATTAGCGCCGTCAACTCTTCATTGATTCACGAAAAGACGCATGCTTCTAATTCTAAACATTCACGGTGTATATAAAGATCTAAGACTATACACCTTTCTTCAATTTATCATACGTATACCCGATGAGGTGCTAAGATATTTGAACAGAAATTTCAATCTTACTTCATGTATGAATTTTCTCCTCAACGCCGGTCGAATAGGCGAATACAACTTGCTTGGAGACGGCGGGGTTATGCACTTCTCATTTTTATAGTCGAATATCGTTGGTACCGCTGTTGATTTTAATCTGCATGGCCTTTTGTTCTCCAAATTCAAAGATAATGAAAACAAAGGATGGACTTCCCACGAAGTCAACTCAAAATGTTTGCTACAAACTCGCGCGTCTTTCGTAGGTACCCACTTTCTCGACGAGTCGGGCGATTTTCTTCGGTAAATCTGAATATATCATTATCTCGATTAGGGAAACGAAAGAAACTTAGGTTATTATCTTGTCCTTCTTTATGCAAACTTTTTCACCAAGCAACAACACACGGCATTTTTAACAAGTACCATAAAACGTAATCCTACATAGACAATACTATACAACTCAATGCGACACCGCGAATCGTTTGGTACCAATGACGTCACAGGATCACGTGTCACTTACCTGTCTTCAAAAAGGGCGAAACTCGAAGCGTGTGCGCTATGAGATAAAATTGGCTACTGTGAGAAAACGGGACAACCAATAAATGTAAGATTTGAAAATATTATACAATTATGGACTTTTCAGCTGTTATACATGATGTGATATGCACCAAAAAAATCATTATTGACCGAGGCGATAGCCGAGGTCAATAATGATTTTTTGGTGCATATCAACATCATGTATAACAGCTGAAAAGTCCATAACTGTTTTATTATATATCCCTCAATTTACAATTATATAAAACAGGTCAATATCAATTTTTTTTTTATATAAAACAGGTCAATATCAAAAAAACAGGTCAATATCAAAAAAACAGGTCAATATCGCTAGATATTTTTTCTAAAAAATTACTTTTTAGCCAATGAAAACGCGTCTATTTATAGGTTATATAATAATGTATATTATATACGTATATTTCCGAATATATACTCAAAATACACGCTATATTTCATCTTTAAACAATTGTTGGTGGTACACGATGTTCATGATGTTTTCTTTCGATAAATGATTGGAAGTAACTCATTTGCATATTATGCCTCAATTCCTGCTTTATTCCGTTTATAGTTTACGCCCGTCATTTTTGTGTTTTACGTCTGCCTAAATGACGCCCGTCAATCATTACAGGGGTAACCCATTTGCATATTACGCCGCAAATTCCGACTAGTTGACGTGTTGTTTCCGTCTAGTTGACGCCTGGTTTTTCTATTTAATTTAAATGGTTACCAACTATCTGACGCCTGGAATTTTGGTAAAATTACGTCTTGTTTCCAGGCGTCGAATTTCGTACAGGAGTATCAAGCAGTTTACTCACAGACCTTATAACAAATAGATTGGACACTATGAAAATTGTGTAAATCTCAAGTGGCACATAGCGAAAATTTCACAAAATATTTCCCAACTTTAAACATACATATCATGAAGAGTTTTATAGATACAAGTTTCATTCAAGCCAAATACCATCACAAATTTAATTTCCTTTCCAATGAAAGTATATTGTTTTCTCTTACATACAGAGCAAAAAAGTAGTTTGATGGAAACTTTGACTATGTCAAAACATTGATTTTTAAGAGAAAAGCGAAAAATGATGACATTTTAAACTTTAAACATTTTTTTTATAGAATTTCTTATTTTGAAAATAAACATACATTATAATGATACCATTTTGCTATTCACTATGAATCTTTTGGATGTATTCTCATCAAAATCGGTGAATAATTGAGAGAGAAGATAGAAGGAAAATTTAAGGTGCCACGTGATATTTTGATTACTTCATTGGTTAAGATAGGAAGTTTCCTATCTGTTTATTTATATGTCTGTGGTCTACTGAAGACTTTATCCGAACTGGATAACATGGACTCGAATGTTTGTCTATGAACTATGACATCGTCAAGATATATCAAACACACTTGCCAGTTTAACCCTGCCAAAACAATTTCCATTAATCGTTCAAATGTCGCTGGGGCACTGCAGAGCCCGAACGGCATGACTTTGAACTTAAACAGACCACTTCTAGATATAAAAGCAGTTTGTTTTTTCAAGAGTAAATATTTATATGTTGTTAGTCTTCACCATGATTATGGTACCACCCCAATAACCACCCATCAACAGATTTGTGAAAACAATGTTTTTTCCTGATTACTTCAAAAGTATATCATTTGTCAAGCCCCAGCATAGTGTGGTGAGTGGGGGGCTCTATTTGTTATTGCTTTTTTTAAAATAAATAATCTGTTACTGACACCACACTTACTGCCTCCTCAAAGTTTTATTTTTCTATTTTTCTGAGTATATAAAGAACAACTATTCACATCTCAATCGTCATCGTTCTCCATCCATCCATTCCAATCCCTCATTTTTACCCACAATTGTCGATATTGTTGATATTGTTCATAGGCACATAGAGGTTCATAGGCACATATAGGTTCATAGGCATATAGAGGTTCATAGGCATATAGAGCATAGCTCTTCATATCATGGTTATCAACCCTCTCTCCCTCGAAATAATACCTTGCGCTTTTCACAAATTTCTTCTTTATTTATATTAAAGATATACATGGCATACCTTTTCCCATGGAAATCATCCCCACTTCTACCATTTCACCAGACCCACCCTCTGCCACTCTAACCCCAATTTCCCTCATCCCTATTTCTGTTCTTTAAATATCCATTTTTTTGATTTTTTGATTTATTATTATTTCTCATGATTATATCTATATTGAAGAGAGATTCCACATTTTGAAATTCCTATATTATGCTAAAAAAAAACCCGTCCACACCGTCCGTTCGTTTGTCCATAATCATCTTTCCGTTCGAAACAATCATGTCTCAACCATAACGTTGATGTTACTGAAAGGATTTCCATGTTTGTGATGTCATATCTTGCCTTTTATTCATCTTTGTAGTTGTTTATTTCTGTGCGTGTTTGTGGTTGACTGGTCCTTGAATGCTACATCACCTGTTCGATTTTTATATCTACTTTCACACAAAAGTTATGCCCCTTGGAATAGTAACAAGAGGGCCAGAATGGCCCCAGATCACTCACCTGGTAATCATGGGCAATAAGTCAGGTGTGTCTAGTCTGGCATAGGTATATTTTAATTTGTTCCACTTTCTTCTATGAATTTCATAAAAATGGGTTATGGGTTGGGGGTTGGGGTGGGTGCGGGTGGTGAGTATATGGATGGATATGAATCAGGCAACTTGTTTAAGCCTTTATTGGTATTAACATTCTAAACAAATTTGGTATATATTAGATAAAAAATGAAGTAGCTACAGATTTAACAAAGGAAAATACAATATAGCAATTTTCAATAATTCAAGGGCCATAACTCTGTCATTACTAACAAGATCTAGGTGGTTTTCGAACTTGTTCAAGATTTCATTGATATTCAGCGATTTGCACAACTAGACATCTTACCCGATGCTTCCTGCCAAGTTTCGTCGAAATCCAACAAGGTGTTTAGGAGGAGTAGCGCCAACAAGAAATTTAAGGTAAAAATAAACCTGTCAAGATGCCGTCAAAAATAAACGAACCGGAAAAAAACGCAATATTCACAACTAGACATCATATCAATGCTTCCTGCTAAGTTTCGTCAAATCCAAAACAATTTGAAAAAAATATATAATATATTAACAAGATTAGACCCGGAAGCTCTACTGATACATTTATGATAGCTATGTTAATATTACTGTGAAGTTTCATGAAAATCTATCAAGTAGTTTCAGAGGAGTAGTCGCTACAGTTTTTACTATATAACTCTATGTAAACAAAGATGGCCGTGGCAGCCATGTTTAATGTTGAATCAAAATAATTTTCAACAGGGACCAACACCATGTCATGCTGATCATTTCAGAAAAAGTCTCATATCAAATATTACTTATAGTTTTCAAGTAGTCGTCGCTACACTTTTTTGGTGGTGGCCATATTGCATTTCCAGCCGACCGGAAATTTTGATAGGATCAACTAGACATCAAGAGCAACATTCCTGTGAAGTTTCATGAACATCCGTAAAGTAGTTTCATAGGAGTAGTCGCTACAAGCTTTTACTATGTAACTTTATGTAAACATAGATGGCCGCTGCAGCCATGTTTAACGTTGAATCAAAATGATTTTCGAAAATCGAAAATGACCAGATTCATGTCATGCTGATCGTTTTAGAAAAAGTCCAATATCAATATCATTTATAGTTTTCAGGAAGTAGTCATTATAATTTATTTTTTTAATCTATTTTTAGCCGTGGTGGCCATCTTGAATTTCTGGCCTGACTGAAATTTTGCTAGGATCAATTAAGACATCAGGACCAACATTCCTGTGAAGTTTCATGAAAATCCTTCAGTTAGTTTCAGAGGAGTCTTCGCTACAAATGTTTATTATAAAACTCTATGTAAACAAAGATGGCGGCTGGCGGCCATGTTTAACATCCAATCAAAATGAACTTTGTTTAGGTCGGAATCTAGAGTTTTCTTTGAAATTCAGACTATTTTCAGACATGTACACTACTTACGTTAAATAACTTGAATTCTATTTTTCAAGACTAACAAACATGCCCTGTTCCTGAAAGACCATATAATTTCCTCTCAAAATATAGCAAATACATACTAGAAAGCAACAAAATCAGTTTCTTTGCCTACAAATACAATTCATTTACCCCACCCACTCAGAGCACTCAAAAAAAGGAAGACATGACATTTATAGACACACGGCAGCATATACCTGTCCCTTATTTGAGATATAACACATCCATAATTGAATGACAAACACTAAATTGTCATAAAAATGCTATTTCTACATAACCGGCTTTTTTTTTCGTAATCTGATGTCGAATGCAGAAATGCAGGAAATGATAAAAAAAAGCTAGCATTTACACATAGCCACCAGTTACTAGTTTCAGTTTACAGTCTCCATACCGGTCACAGTACAAAAAGTTTATTTACACCAAAATTAACTATTATGTCATACTAAGTCAAAAACACCACATTTGTGGATTTCCTTTTTATTGTCTAGCCTGTACATGGCTTTTAATCTCTTTGATTTCTATTTTATAAGAAATTCCCTATGGACATTCATTCGAAACTAAGGAGTCTCCCCTTAGGACCAACTCTTGTCATGCCAGTCATTTTGGTAAAAGTTCCAAATCAATATCACTTATGGTTTTTGAGAAGTAGTCGCCACAAAATGAAAATCCGTCAAGCAGTTTCAGAGGAGTAGTCGCCACAAGTTTTTCCTATGTAACTCTAGATTTACCACCACTAATTACTTGTAAGACTCCGAGGTGTAGTCGAATGTAGTTCCTATAATAAAAAGTAATCCCTCCTTTTTTGATGAAAACGGGCATTATAAGTAGGGGAAAACTGCCCATTTCTATTCGATTTTGTAGTTGTATGTATTAGAAGCATATTAATAAGTTTTACTGGATCACTGATGAACATTTTCGAAATTTCGACTCTATGCTTACACTATGTGAGCAATGAAAATAGTCAATCAATGAAAACAGCTGTACCCTTGACCTGTTTAGTAAACAAACAAGAACTTTCTTACATCTCTTGTGACCCCACCTTTTCTGGTGATTTTTCAAGTGGAAAATTAGTTTTCTATATGAACATTACACTGCTGCATTATCCATACTTGAGTTGAATTTGCAGCAAATCATTAGTATGTGACACTTTAACATTGGTGTCAAGGGGGAAAATAATTAGTGGTACCTCTATGTAAACAAAGATGGCCACTGGCGGCCATGTTTGACATGCAATCAAAATGAACTTTGGTTAGGACCAACTGCATGTCGCGGGATAAAAATGGGATAAACGATAATGATACTGTCCAACCAACAAATACTTTCATTAGATTTTCTTTTTATCACAGTAGTAACAAGTTTGTTTATACAAAATGGAAATATATAATTAGAATGGCAAAGGCAATACTTAGTAGACAGAGCAATATTCTTCCATCAACATACTGTTAGTGAGTGTTTGTTCTTACGGATGTGGGAGGTATACAGTACTGGTTCCACCCAGGCAAAAATAGGTGGTTTGCCTACACCACTAAAATATAGATCATCATATATAGCCTAAAATGTGCTGAAAATGACGTAAAACACTTCTTAACAAACCAGCCACATCAACATACTGATAATTTAGAGTTCAAATTACCAACCCTTATTACAAGCTACCTGTTCCAAAATTATAATAATTTTATCTATTAGAAAATAGAATTACACAATGTAAATGAATACTGAAAAATGGATCCGTTGGAAACAACAAACACAAACAAGAGAGAAAGAAGCATAAGCCACTATTTTCTATAAACACACTTGTTTTGGCTTTAATAATAATATTGGTTAATAAATGTGTTCATTTTATAATATTCAATACTCAAGACCAGTATAATATTTAATACTCAACAGATCAATTTAATATTCAATACTCAACAGATCAATTTATTATTCAATACTCAACAGATCAATTTATTATTCAATACTCAACAGATCAATTTAATATTCAAATTCAGCAGATCGGTATAATATTCCATATTCAATAGCTCATTTACATATTCAGTATTCGGTAGACCAGTACAATAATAATATGCAATACTCGATTGAAAAGTATAATTATAGGTTATTTAACATGGTTCTGTACAATACGGAGATATATTTGGACGAGTACACAGCTGGAAAAGTCATATTGGACGAGCCGTTAGGCGAGTCCAATATGATTTTTTCCAGCTGTGTACGAGTCCAAATATATCCCGTATTGTACAGAACCATGTTAAGTAACCTTTTTATTCTATACCTTTATTTTAACCAATCATTTATAATTCGGATATAACTTTCGTTTGTTTCATGCTTTCAAGCAAGTCGCTATGAACATCGAAAGCACAATTGCATGTAGGTCTATGTATTTTATATATTGTGTTCGACATGGCTTACTCTCAAGCTTTATTTGCTTGAAAGAATGCCCATTTCTCCGTTGTCAACAGTGATTAAATACTACCGAAGGTCAGTTTCAAACAATGATATATTATGCTAGTTTTTTGTGTTTTTTTTTTGTTATAAAGGAAAATTAAATAAAAATATGTGCAATAGATAGGTTTTCATTACTTGACAACAATTTATGGTTAGGTAATGACAGAAGCCTGTCGGTTCTGATTTTTATTCGGACCTTTTCACGCGTTTCGGTCTTTATCATAGGTTTAACATGGAACCTGTGAAGCGTACAATACGAACAAAATACGGGATATTTTGTACGCGCGTGCGTCCCGATACGGAAATATATTGTACGGTCACATGACTCGAAAGAGCGTCTACGATTGGATGTATAAATTAGGTATAGAATAATATTCCATATTTGATAGACCTATAGAATATTCAATATTTAATACTTAAATGTATGTAATTGTGTGCTATAGTAATATATATATATTCATATTAAAGAAAACAACAAAACAAAAATATCACATTCAAGCATCAATGCTTCATTTATTATACAATAATATTTTAAATTTAAACATAAATACATAAATAGGAAATAAATACTTGTAGCCCTTAATCAATATACTGCATTACAACAAACTAGTCCACGTTCTATCATGTCCTAAAGGTGTGCAGGGATCATAAATCTTAGTGCCACACAGTCAATACAAACAAAGAACAAGATATTATCCATCTGGACGGAATGTTATTTATCACAGTGGATCAGATTGCTTTCTCATCCACATCAATTTAGAGTGTATACAATATCTACGGACGGAATGTTCATGTATGTTGGAATGTTATTTATCACAGCGGTTCAGATTGCTTTCTCATCCTCATCAATATTAGGGTTTGTACAATACCTACAGACGGAATATTCATGTATGTAGGAAATTGAATGTATCATTGGGCTTAGATTGCTTTTTCACCGTCATTTACTATAACGGGTAGTATAAAAATCAATGTTAACCAGGATGATACAACTGCAATATATATATATATCAATATACCAATAGATGGGGAAAAAACATTTATACAGTGGTACAGTTTATAAAAACCCAAGCGCTTTCGAATTACGCTTATAAACTGTAGCACTGTATAAATGTCTTTTTGCCCATCTATTAATTTATTCCAACATTTTCGTATCCCCTCGAGGATCCAGTGCTTTTTGAAAAGTATTTGTAGATGTATGTATTTTCTCACCCTTATATCAATATATCAATATATACAAAGCCTGCAATGTACATGATGTATGTTTACAAGCATTTGAAACAAGCATATCAGTCTGAGAGGCATTAAACTTTTAAAGGGACGAAAGACATTTTTGTGGATGAGTGCTTGTTGACATGTGTATGCATCCAACAAACCAAACAGCTACACAAGTGTCTTTTCTTGAGCTCCTTAATAAACCTAAAGTTTAAACAAAAGAAATTTTTCTTCCTCAAATTTTGAAGATTTTATCAAAGTAATAAGACCTCGCTAGTTTTGGAGAAATATGAAAAATGAATTTCATTGCAAAATAGTGCTTATTTTCTTAAAAAACTGTTTTTAAATATGACTATTATAGCCATACTAATCTCTGTTAGATATGTGCTTAAAAAATATCAAGATGGCCACGTCTCTTTAACAGAATACCTAATGTTCAATGAAACTTGGTACAGTTCATCATGTTCATAGTATCATAAAAATAAAAACAGCTTAATCATCCATAAATCTAATAATGTATATATTATCTATCACAGTCTGCCAGCATCACTTTCATAATTACTGAAAATAAAGTTCCTCAAAATCACATCATTTAATCCACCTTGGAAAACCAGTATGCTTGTGGAAAACAGCATATTATTTATAGTAACAAATACTGTTCAAGTCCATGATGTAAGTCACAGGTTAGATCACTACCTTAAATAGCACATATTTCATAAGAGTTACTATTCCTTTATTCGCTTTGTTGACACAAGAGGGCAGCACCCTTGGCAATCCAGTAGTCTTGCGGAAAGTCTGATTCCAAATGGACAGCCACCACGTAGTTTGTAGAATGACCTGAAAATAGAAAGAAATCGGAAGATGTTAAAGGGACACACGGCAATCTTGAGTTTTATTCAAACATTAAAATGTGCTCCTCAATTTACTTATCCTGCGTCATTTTTACTTTAAAACTGCTTGCATATGATTAAATAAAATACTGAGATTTCAATTTTCTTCATTATTTCACCAAATTTTTAAACATATTATTGATGCACTATTATAAAAAGTTAGTAATATATAAAAACAATTTGCTTTGAACTATTCTAACAATTATTATTAATGATTGAACAAATGCAAGTGAAGAGAAAAACTAACGGGACGCCGTGAGTTTTTAAAAAATCAAAATTGCCGTGTGTCCCTTTAATAAGAACTGCTTTTTTTTTGTGCACAGATTCAAAACGGCAACAAGTTATGAAAGTTGTTTCATGGAACACATTCTGTACTACCTGATGTGCCTGCATGCCTCCTTTGAGCAAGCTAGCTTTACACTCTATTACCCAAAAACTAGCCCTAGGCCAAGAGTAAAAACGTGTTTTAATATTGCTTCAATAGGAGACTGGCCAATCTATTATCAACTGAATGTAAAAATATTAATAACTATTGTTTGGGGCGCTTAATTTTGACTTTTCAGACAAAATACATCTCGTACCTAAATAAGTTGTATATCATTGAAATAGGCATTTTTAGTGGTAAACAAAATTACATTATTTTTCAAAATCGGCCGAGAATAAAAATTTCATGCATGAAAGCTGTTTTGATGGGACATTTTCACTGCAAAAATGAACAATTTGATTTTGTTTTTAGAATTTTTATCCAAAAATGTTTTTAAATTTTTGGATATTTGTAAATTAAGACACCTTGAAAGTTTTATAGCAAAATATGAAGCTAACTGAAGTTATATGAAATTTAACTTAATCTTAATTTTCTGCTGTCCCACCAACAAGGAATTAACATGGGAAAAGCCGAATCAAAAATCATATGGGCTGTAAAATATTTATTTCTCAACCGATTTTCAAAACTGAGGTATTTTTATTTACCACAAAAAATACCAGTTCAAATGATATATAATTAATTTGTTTAAATTGCTCAAGCTGTTGCAGAAAAACCAGTGCCTGAAACAAGCGCTCCGAACCATAGAACTAGCACTGAAGGTGATGAATACCTCCGCAAAAAATTCTAAGACAAACAAAGGGCCGTAATTCTGTAATAAATTATGCAATCATCAATGGGTGATGTAGAGGGACATAAGATCATCTGTCGTTATGTGTATATGAAGTTTAGGAACAACCCATTCAAAACTGATTGAAGAATGCGATAAAAAATGTGTTACAGGATGCAACACGACAGGACAAAAATAAGTTACGGGACGCGAAATTACAGACAGCGTGATTCGTATACCGCCCCAATTTCACTTTGTAAAAGCGTGTGTATAATAAGATCATAAAACACAGACCTGTGGTGGACAGTGTGCCAGCACGTAGGGCAGTCTTGTACAACGGGGCCTCGTAGTTGGATAGGTCAGGTACCACGTCCATGTTGGGTTCCATGTGGAGCATGGGTAGCTCCGCAGTCATCTCTCCTGGTAAGGCATCAACGACCTTCATGCTGACCATGTCCCACCTACAACTGTCCATGAACAGTCCGTGGACAAGAACTCCATTCTCTGGTACTAGTAACTGTTGGGGAAAACATTTACATAGGAATTATTTAAAAGGAATTATAATGTCATAAAGCGATACATAGAGATTATTTAACTGCTGAGATCGATTATAGGGAAATCCTTCACGCGATGGTAGACGTGTGGCTCTTTTCACGAACGAGCGTAAGCGAGTGAGTGAAAAAACAACACACGCCTACCATCGAGTGAAAGATTTCCATATAACCGATCACAACAGTTAAATAATCTATTTATTACATTTTTAATCAGATTATGAATGATTTTAACCAGAATTATTCGCTTTATTTAGCGTTATCGGAGGATGACGTCGACATCACCAACACGTTATTGACGTCACAACTCAACGTCCCAGTCTGTTATTAATATTTAGCGATTATGAATATTCTTTCACTGAGAAATCCCAATCTTTCACCCATAGAAATGTAATTAATGGCAATCTTGAAGTATTATCAACCATTAAAATAAGCTTCTCAATTTATTATTCCAGTATCATTTTGACTTTAAATCTGCTTGCACATATTTAAATACTGAATTTTAAATTTTCAACTTTCCTTCATTATTTTAACATAGGCACAGACCTAATAACAATATGTCTGTGACAAAGGTTAAATATAGTTTTGGTGAAATTTAATCAACAGTTAGAAACATGCAAAAACAATTTGCTTTATGTTATTCTTATAATTAATATTAATGCCTGAGCAAATGCAATTTATGTAGAAAAAATAACAGCACGTCGCAATTTTAAAAAAAAATCAAGATTGCCATGTGACCCTTTAACAATTTTATTATCGGTTATTCTATAAATTAATATAGACTGTTTTAAAGACAAACATAACATCCGACATGTGGTATAACAGTTTCATATCGATGTGTGTTACTGATTAAAACTTCAAATAATAATTGTCTACACTATTTTTTTTTGGCGATACCAAAATTGAACCACACACAAATATAGCTTTCTGTTTTGGTCTTATTACTTGTTTTAACATGTGTTATTATTTTCTTGTTAACAATAATACAACTTTAAATAATAATCGTGATAATTGTCTAAAGGGATTTAACTCCACACCATGATCTAATAAAAATTACAAAGTTGAGGGAATAATAGAGTTCAAGAATTGATCAATACATTGTTTAGGGGATTAGGGGCTGCTCCCACAGAGGCAGAAGATACACCATTTTATAGGGTTTCCGGTATTTGCCTACATTTTACAATCAAAAGGGTTTCATCCAATTTTTTTAATAGTAGGTAGGTTTACATTTATTTTTCCTTTTTTTTTAATTTTTTTTTTTATTTATTATAATATGGAATTTTGATATTTCTTTTAGCATCTTTAGAGCAGTTCAGCTATTATTTTTCCTTTTTTTTAAGCTTAACTCTTTTACTCACATCTTTGTCCATTTCCATTTCTTCACCAAACTTGTGATCTGTCATCTGTTTGTGGACTTCCTTCTGGTCACGGATGATCGGGTACACCTTGTATGTGAAACTCAGGTGATCTATGGGCAGGCCATACTTTCTAGCGTAGTTCTGCAGGGAACCGGTCAAGAAACCTGAAATAAAAAAAAATAGAATTAAATTGAAGTGGATTTTATAGTCGCACCAACAGCTAAGGTCATATGGCGACTTTTCAGCTTCTATTGGTGGAGGAAGACCCCAGGTGCCCCTCGGGTAATTTTCTTGCATGGGTGGGCACCCGAGTAGAATCACCGAAGTTCCTCAAGCCAGCTGGATCGCTTCCTCGATTAAAGATTTGTGGTCCCATGAGGGTTCGAACCCACAGCGGTGAGGGCCAAGTGATTTCAAGTCAGAGATATTTTGATAATTTTTGCCATTAAGTTACGCATCACATTTTATTAATGTCATTTAAAACATCTTTCTATAATCACATTTTATAATATATTATTTTTAATCTTTAATCTGATCAAGGATTATAAATCAGCTACACCACTATCTGAGATGATAATTCAGTAAATAATGTGTGGTTCTTCAAAGGGCCATTTTACCTAATTTTTTTTTTAACAACAGAATCTCGTTTCTTCATTTTGTAACAACCATCATTATTCAGGCATTATTATCCCGCCTGTGTTGTGGGTATGGGACTCAATTATTCCCGCCACATGCCTTCCAAATATTCAGCTGCTACACATACCTTGTGGGAAGAAGAAGCCAGATAGCCAGAAGGATTTGGGCAGGCCAAACTGTATCCAGCAGTCGATGAAGGAACAACGATAGACCAGATCCTGGACCCAGCTTCCGAGGGGCTTCAGGGAGGGGTAGGCCGCATTAGCCCACATGGTAGGCACATGGTTGTTCAGGAAGGAGTTATACACAGCATCCAACTGCTCGCTCATCACCACATAACCCTTGATGGCTTTCTTCAGTTGATCTAAAGATACCTGGAATGTACCATTATTGGGTGAAAGATAGGGATTTCTCAGCGAATGAATATTCATAATAGCTCAATATTAATAACTAACTCCGAACACAAAAATAACTGTGACGTTGAGTAATGACGTCAATAAAGTGTTTCTGACGTGGACGCCATCCGCCGATAATATTCAATAAATTTGGAATAATTTCAGTTAAAATCTTACATAAACTGATTTAAAATGTTATAAATAGATTACTTAACTGCTGGGTTCGAAATCCTTCACTCGATGGTAGGTGTGTTTCATTTTTTCACTCACTCGCTTATGCTCGTTCGTGAATAGAACCACACCTTTACCATCTCATGAAGGATTTCACTACAATCGATCCCAGCAGTTAAATAATCTCTATTTATTACACTGATGTCCATATTTTAACTATTGTTACTGCATGCATGGCATTTTGTTAAACAGTTCTCTTTTATACATGATATTTATCGACTGATCACTTCAACAAGAGAACATATTAATTTAGAATGTTTAATTAGAATCAAATACTGTTTAAATTTTGTATTTTTACTTAGCAATCTTGATTATTTTAAGAACTCGCAGCCTCCCTTAAGCTTTTTCTACATAACTTGCATATATATCATGTATATAACTTGCATGTTTGCAAATCATTATGTTTTTGTTTACATAGTACAGACTTCTTATTTTTAAAGCTTGATAAATACTTCAAGATTGCCGATTATTGACCAAACACCCAGATTGACAAGGATTACTGTGGGATACTCTGGTAAGCCTCTGTCTGATTTGATCAGTCCATAGCCTTTAGAGTGACATCCCTTTTTTTAAGTTTTCATTTATTAAGGAAATCAACATCCTTTTATTTATAACACGTTTTTTAATGTCCATTTATAAAGAAATACAAACCTTGATAACGGTCAGGAGCTTGTTAAATCGCTCCACCTCCTGTGTAAGCACTGTTGTCAGGGAGTTTAGACGTCCTTTCTCGTCTGGAGCGAACATCTCCTGATTGGCCAAATCAAGATCCAGCTTATCCATGAGTTTTGCGAGGATGCTATCTGCTAGCTCAAACACAATTTCGTCGTTGGATTTTCCGGTACCACCTGAGGATAGTCGCGGCTGCACATCCAGGATTGTCTCAATAAGACTGTGAGTCTCTTCAGTCTGAATTAAACAAAGCGAGCTATTGTTAAACAACAATCAAACAGGTTAATTCATTTCCAAAACATTTTGTGTACTGATATGTTTATTTCACACTTTAATGTATGTTTAGTTTAAGCTTGTATTTATGTGATATGCTTATTTGATGGTTGAATATGCTTATTTGATGGTTGAATATGCTTATTTGATGGTTGAATATGCTCATTTCAGGGTTGGATATGCGTAGTTCAAGGTTGTTGAATATGCTTATTTTATGGTTGGATATGCTTATTTCAAGGTCATTGGATATGCTTATTTCATGGTTGGATATGCTTATTTCAAGGTCATTGGATATGCTTATTTCATGGTTGGATATGCGTATTTCAAGGTTGTTGAATATGCTTATTTCATGGTTGGATATGCTTATTTCATGGTTGAATATGCTTATTTCATGGCTGAATATGCTCATTTCAGGGTTGGATATGCGTATTTCAAGGTTGTTGAATATGCTTATTTTATGGTTGGATATGCTTATTTCAAGGTCATTGGATATGCTTATTTCATGGTTGGATATGCGTATTCAAGGTCGTTGAATATGCTTATTTAATGGTTGGATATGCGTATTTAAGGTCATTGGATATGCTTTAATTCAAGATCGTTGGATATGCTTATTTCAAGGTCGTTGGATATGCTTTCAAGGTTGGATATGCTTATTTCAAGGTCGTTGGATATGCTTATTTCAAGGTTGGATATGCTTATTTCAAGGTTGTTGGATATGCTCATTTCAAGGTCATTGGATATGCTTATTTCATGGTTGAATATGCTTATTTCAAGGTTGTTGGATATGCTTATTTCAAGGTCGTTGAATATGCTTATTTCAAGGTCGTTGGATATGCTTATTTCAAGGTCGTTGGATATGCTTATTTCAAGGTCGTTGGATATGCTTGTTTCACGGTCGTATATGATACTTAGACCATTGAATGATTTGCCTACATGCTTTTTTCAAGCTTGGTTTATACTGATTTTATCCTGGATACGCTTATTTCAATTTTGGATACTTAAGTATGCTTATTTTGAACTTGGATTTGTTTATTTCAAGCTTGTAAATGCTCTTTGTTTTAAGCTTGGTTATGCTTTCTATCGTAACAAAATCATGGACTGTTCCAATTTGGCAACCTCTGTTGTCACCTTTAAAAAAAACATATTGTCATATTAGCGTTTCATATCCATTTTAAATTAATTCAACTTTATTATGGCTAGTAGTTATTATAATGGACTTGAATGTCTGTGCATGACAGCTGTCTTAATGATTTTGACATATTCTATACTATATTCTTTTCAGAATAAAATTTACCTGGAAAGCAATATTAGCATTTTCATGCATGCCAAAGATTTCGGGTTCGTCTATGAGTGGCAGGCTCTCAATATACTGCCTGAATTCCTCCAGGGTCGGGTTTTCAGGAGGATAATAGATGCCTGATGGTGAATATTTGTAATTGTCCTGGAGCGTGTCTTCACGGAAGAATATCTTCAGAATGGTTCTAAGGCATCGCTGGTCCTTGCTGTCTGTGACACGGCCACCGTAAGTGATCTGAAAATTTGGGATTAAACAATAAGTATGTCTGTTTGTTTATTTTTTGTTAACGGAATAGTCAAGTTTATATGGCATAACATACCTATAGTTCAGTGCCTGTTTTAGAACATGTGT